>JBBPCS010000375.1:5924742-5945839 GCA_037974645.1 Hollardia meadi
TGTGTGTGTGTGTGTGTGTGTGTGTGTGTGTGTGTGTGTGTGTGTGTGTGTGTGTGTGTGTGTGTGTGTGTGTTGCTTTCATTACTGGGACCAATAAAATCAGACAGCAGCCCAGGTCCAGCAGTGATTGCTGAGTTGTTGGGGCACTCCTCAGCAAGATGGCTGCATCGCTGCGCGCAATAGTGGCATCCTGGTGAAATGACGCAAGCCACAGTTTACGTTCAGTCCTCGAGGCTCCGAGCTCTCCAGTCTCCATAGCGCAGATCCCGCCCGACACACAGCCGGAAGACCCACCGGTTATCCTCCAGTGGACCGAGCGGAACCGGTTCATCTGAGTAAGTCCCAGCGTGAATTACTCGTTTAATCGTCTCCCCCGATTGTGTCATTTATCCCGTCGGTGAAAACCACGCTACTGCATGTGGTTTCTTTCTGTCTTTACTCCTCTCTTTTGTTGTTGTTTCCTGAATGTTACCGTGAATACCCGGCGCTTTCCTTCCTGCACACCGGGCTTCGCATCTGTCGATGTTTTGTTGCTTTTGGTGTTGCAACGCGAACGCAGCTTTATCTGTATTTTCTGGCGATAAAAAAAATAAAACACACAAAGAGGGCTTCTTAATAAGATGTGTACACGAACACGGTTTTGAAGTGTGTTAAGTGCTTCTCGTTCGGCTTTGGACAGCGCTATTTCAAAAATTTTTTCCACACATCCTGGTTGGCTGTGCCACCCCGTCTCGCTGCCCCCTTTCCGCTTTCCGTAAGGCCGTTTGCTGTGGAGAAACACTCAACGGAGGAGGTGGGGGGGCACGAAGCTGGCTGGAGGAGGCTACAGGCCGTTAACCTTTGTGGAAATAAAACTACTGTATGTGTACACACACGGAGACCGTTTGGACTCCCACAACTCTGCTCCTGCAGGGAACAAAGCGCCCAGTGTCTCCCTGTAGCGCAGCTGGACACAGCTGTTGAGCCGAGCTGCAGGCTCAAGCTCCAGGACAGTACAGGACAGGACAGAGCTCTGTGGTCGAGACCAGGGCTACTACTACTACTACTACTGCTGCTGCTGTACAGCCTGTCTCACATAGCATGATGGGAGAAAACCATTGCCTTCCACACATAACCATTAGGCTTGTTTTCAAGGCTGTTTTGCTCATTAGCCAGTTCCTCAGAGGGAATACTGGATGATATTAAGAAAGTCATACAGCTCGAATTAGATTTGATATACAGACTGATTGGCAGTTCATTAGCTGGAGTCTATTTCAAAATACATCCGTCCCCACTCCCTCAGACACTAACTTGATAAGTTCTCTATCTGCTGTGCTTAAATGTGCCATATGGCCATTAGCCGCTGTAGATTTTCCCCATGTGATCAACACCAGACCAAACATCATATCTGGTGGCTGTGCAGCAGCCCGGTGTGGAAGTAGGTTGGCGTGGCCGGCATTCCAGAGAGGAGCGTCCTGTCACCAGCAGCTTACATCAGGGGTTATATAGGTTATGATCGAGTACCAGCAATCTTGTGAGTGGATGTTGCAACCCCTCCCCTCACTACTTGATTTATCTGTCTGTCTTCATCTCTCTGACTCCATCTGCCTTTCTCTCCCACCCTCCCCTCACTTGCTTATCACACAGAGTGGTGTGTGTGTGTGTGTGTGTGTGTGTGTGTGTGTGTGTGTGTGTGTGTGTGTGTGTGTGTGAGTGAGAGAGAGTCGTTGCTCACATATGGCTTATGGTTCCTGTGGCGGGCGAGAGATACTAAAACACAAGAGTCTCACTCCTCCTCCTCGCTCCTCTCTCTTCCTCTCTGTCTGTTTCTCCGAGGCAAGAGGATCTATTCTTAGTCCGCGTCCCCTCAATCATCGTCATCATCGTCATCATCCAGGCATATCCACCTGTGGACTCCTTACCTCAAGCTGATTAAACAACAGGTCGGCTGACTCTTTGCCCCCCCCCATCATGTTTGGGTCATGATGCAACACCTGTGATGTCAGCCTTGTGAGGAGGTGGGGGTTTTCATGGTTACCAGGATGTCTTTTGTGGGTGTGGGAGGGAGTTCCTCTCTTGCATCCAGTTTGTGTTTGCTTTGCCTGTGTGTGTGCTCTCTGCGTGGCGGCCTCTTGCTGTCCGGTGTGATGAGGCAGTCCATCTTGCAGTGCAGAAAGCACAAGGCCAGCACAACACGATCCCTCTGCGTTCTGCGTGTCTGTCAGTTTGACCGAGGAGCCAATCGGTTTGGTCCACCTGACTGAAAGCCCAAGCTAGCAAAGGTTGCAGCATGAAATCCGTGAACTGCATCAGTGCTGTAACCATGTGTGCTGTTATTTCTGGTTTGGCATGTACTTACTGTATGTGTTTGTGCCTGCATTGCAGTGTACGTGCAGGACAGTGGATGTGGCCTGTTTCTGCCATCGGTGGTCTTCAGACTGCGCGCCTTCTGAGTCAGCAGGGGTTGGCTTTGGCTTTGCATCCTGCACACGTGCTTCTGAGTGTTTGTGTCCGTCCTACGATAAAGTCTCCCTGTCCCTGACTGTGTTTACAGTGCAGTTTGTGTTCAGAGTCCAATTGGGGATGGGACACGGAGACGTTACTGATTTAGCCTGCAAAGCTTTTTTTTCTTTTCTTATCTCCTCTCCTCACTCCGAAGTCCTGTGTGAATCTCTGCACAGTGTTTTCCCATCAGACAGAATGCATCTGTTTCCCATCGCCACCGTAGATAAGAAGCTCTCTGATAGAATCTCTTGCAGGTTCGTTCCTGCAGAGATGATGACAAGTCCACAGATGGACTGATGTGAGAAAAGAATCGGAGCGCTCAACCGTCAATAAAAGACCATGAATTCAATATTAGGACAAGTGATAAAGGTGAAAATGAGATAACAAAAACACACTACTGTCTTCGGTATCTATAGTTGTCTGGTCAGTTATGTAGGTCTAAATAAGACTAGATGGCTTTACCTTCACACACACCATTTTATTCTTCTGATTCTTTGTGATATTTAATTTGAAACCGTTGTTAATTCTAGTTTTTCTCGATGGGTCGAGTCTTTTACTGCAGTGCAAGTCATGACATGCCATTGCATACTACTGCTGTGTATGGCGGGGCAATACATCATTATTGTTCATCGACTTTCAGCTAAATCATATCATTGTAGGATGATTGTGTCATTTTTAGGTTCTGCAACTAACAACATCCCAAAACCCAAAAGATATTCAGTTTAAAACATATTTATAAAACAGAGAAAATGAGAACATCCTCACATTTGACAAGCTGGAAACATTGAATGTTTGGTATTTTTGCTTGAAAAAATGATGTAAACAATTATCTAAATAATCTATCTATCCAATCTATCTGTCCAAAAAGCACCAAATTCTCAAACTTGAGTCTGGAATCGGCAAACATTTGGTATTTCTTGCTTGAAAAATGACTGAAACGATTATCGGCTTATAAAATAGTCACAGACTAATTGTCTGTCTATTGACTAATTGATTAATTGACTGTTTGTTTCAGCTCTAACTCTCTGTTGTGGCAAACTAATACATTCCGGGAAACCAACCCTGCTAACATCATAAATATCTTTTTTGAAATAAAACATGAATCTTCAGTAAAGAAAGACACTTTTTTTTTTCTCCAGAAGAAAGACAAAATATTTACCTAATTTGGATTTTGCTTGCACGGTCAAATAACTTATTGTGTGACAGGAAAAAAACGAGTCAGGATGCAGGCGGCAAGTTCCTGAGGGAAACCCTGTTTTTTGATTTAGCCTACATTTGCTCTATTGT
The DNA here is from genome assembly GCA_037974645.1 of Hollardia meadi. Classification (NCBI taxonomy): domain Eukaryota; kingdom Metazoa; phylum Chordata; class Actinopteri; order Tetraodontiformes; family Triacanthodidae; genus Hollardia; species Hollardia meadi. Next base: position 5,928,514 of record JBBPCS010000375.1, read on the forward strand.
GATACATTTAATAATGTCAGCCATATCAAACAGCACAACAGCTGTCATCAGACTGTGAATTATAATAGCCTCAGTCTCTTGGACAGTTGATTAAAAACTGTTGAGTCTATTGAATGAACAGCTTCCTGTCTGTGGCGTGTGCTCTCCAACGTGCAAGATGAAGGACGAGGGAAAAACACTGGTTTGCACCTGAGAGAATAACATTGCTGGTTATTACGTCACATGTGTCACGTTGAGCCACGAAACACGGGCTCATCTTCAGCTCGAAACATTGCATTGTGTTTCGTTCACGCACAGCATCCAAAAATAAAGGCTTCGCCAATTCTCCTGTAGCATGCTCACCAATTAGACTGAGATTGATATTTATTTCCTTCAGCTGCGGTAATTTTTTAATGAATATTAATGGATATATAATGGATTGGGAAGAGAAAACGTAAACATATTTGACCTTGTGTGGCTGCTGTGTTGGAGTAGGCCCACTCTATCAGCCATGTGCAGCAGTCTGTTGGTAAATGTGATGAAGAAGCGCTTACTCACATACTACACTTGAATACATCATGGCAATGATGGTATAAACTGTAATGCATAACACCTTTATAGGTCTGCTGTTAGACATTAACAGCGGGCCTATTTGCTTTGGAGGAACTGCAGCTAGGACATAAAAATCAGCTTTTTTCGACAGACTTTGTTCTGTGTTTCATGTTAATGCAGGAGGGAGTCACAATGTCACCAAAAAATTTCTGTAATCACTTTCCCATCCTTTTGATCCTCCTTTTCACCCACCGATCACCTCCGGCTCTGACCTGCTTTTTCCTCGGGCACAACTGGAAGCAGCAGAACCGAGTGGTATTGGAGGGAATGAAACGGGCATGACTACTTTCTTTTTGCTCATTCAGGGAATCCGTCTCGCTCTTTAGAAGCCAGCGGTACAAATGCCAGCCAGTAATAGGCCTCAGAGGCGACATTTTATCCCCCAGCCGAGTCTGTATGAGGTGGAACAATCCGTTTTTGTATGGTTTGGTTCGACTTGCACCAAGATATGACCCAGTGCAGTTCAGATTTCAATTAGACTACTGTGCTGTTCTCTGAAGACAGGCTGCTTCATGGTAATCTAAAATGTTCTCGTCCTCCACTCCTTTGTTTCATCCTCTTCTCATCCTGTCTCTCTCTGGATGAAAACATAGACCTCTTGCCATTGTATATGTATCTAACTTAGCTTGTTGCTCTTATTCCTTTACCAGCACATGCCTTCGCTATGTGCAATGCGTCTCTCATTGTCAGTCACACAGCCAGGCTACAGAACAGAGGAGCTCCTATACCTCCTTCTCTCTCTCTCTCTCTCTCTCTCTGACCACGTGTCACCCTCATTACAACAGTGAGAAAAAGAGCTGCCGCTCACACGACAACAGACAGCGAGAGAGAAGGGGTATTGAGACATCCACTTTAAGCAATAGCACACCACTTGGGTGAAACCGTTACAGTCCACCAGTACGTTGGCACGGCTTCCCAGGCTTGTCAGACTGATGGAGTGCTTAAAATGGGACAAGAGGAGAGGTGCAGCATTTGCTGCCTGGCTAAAGTAAATATTATGGCGCGTTGGCCCAGGAGTTGTACTGAGACTCTGCTCTGTCACAGAGAGAGGCAAAGACACACTGAACACTGCAGCACACAGCAGGAATTCTATAGCAGAGTCATGAAGCCGCTTCAGATATGCCACTTAGATTTCTGCTTTAAAAGAAAACATAATGTTAAATTTGTTGCATGAGGGTTGGGTGATTATATATGATAAACTTTTTCAGTTATCAAAGATGTTGCTGTACTGTTTATTCTATGATAGCTGTCACTAAAATAACTCTTGGTCATTGATAGACCTTTTTATTATATCATATATATTGATGTCATGATTATGGATGCACAATATTTATCGGATAAATTATCGGCCCGATAATGGGAAATTTTATATAGCGGTTATCAGTTGATTATGAAATTATTAGCGGATAAATGGAGTAGCTGGCATTATCTTTAAAGATAGTTTGTGACCTGCCAATAAACACAGAGAAGCTGCGCTCATGACATCAAACTTCTGCATCTTGTTAGAGCCACACAGTGTAGATTAGAGAGCCAAATATGTTGTCACCAGTGTGGTCGTCTTTTACAGTTTTCAGAGTAATTAAACTCCATTGTCCACAAAGGTCCAGAGGGAAAAAGTCTACAAGTTTGAACACAACAAATCTTATTAGAGCTGTGGAATATTAAATCATCCATCTTTGCTCACTAAGTCTTCGCCTTTCTTACCCTCAGCTGTGCATAAACTGCAGGTTATGAACGTCTTTTTAAAATACAAAAATGTAAAATTATAATTTTTCTTATTTGTGTCGGCCATTAAAAAAACAGGTAATTATTGGTTCGGTATCTGTTGAAAAAAATGATTGTGCATCCCTAATAATGATGCATGAAAACATGGACTCAAACAATTTGATCCATGTCGTCCACTTCCATGTTGCCCTTTAGGGCTGCAAATAACAATTATTTTCATTATCGATTAATCTGTTGATTAGTGTCACGATTAATTGATTTCTCCTGTCAAATTGTGAAAAATTCTTGTTACAGTTTCCCAGAGCCCAAAGTAATGTTGTCAAATTGCTTCTTTTGTCCAACCAGCAACAGTCTAAAATCATAAATGACAAAGAAAAGCAGCAAATCAATATATTTACGAAGCTGGAAACGGCAAATGTTTGACATTTTTGCCAAAAAATGACTGAAGCAATTAATCGGCTATAGTTGGCAACAAATTTTCTTTCGAATTGATTGATCGAGTAATTGTTGCAACACTATTGCCCTTACTCCAAGGAAAGCATTTTAATGTATAAAATATAAGAATAAAAACCCAATGAATACAAACACCTTTATCAACACTGGTTTTCAGGTGAACATTTTCTCTAAAGTACTGAGAAACACAAGTGAGGGGTTGGTGAATGTGGAAGTTTATATATCAAATCCAATACTACCTGTTATCCCAATATGGCCATTAACCAGTCCTCCTCATTGAATTGCACATTGAATATTGCCAGCAATTGCTTGATACACCCAAAGATAATAAATGATATCTACCTGTGTGTCATTGTTATGGTATATGATCATATTGCCCAACCCTATCCATTGGTTTTCCGCAGTGGGTTAAACCAGAGGTGGGACGGCCACCTCACCTGAAAGAAAAGACCTAACCCTCTACTAACATCATAAAAACGGTTTTATTCAATTAACCATTAACGTCAAGGAAAGAATCCCACAGGCAATATTTCACATGTCACTGTCTCATTTAATGAGTGAGCTTTTGTTGTAATCCACTAACTGAAACTGATCCTGAATAAGATGAGTCAAGATATTCCTTGGCTTTCTCACCACTTTGGCTAAACATTTTTTTTTTGTGGAGGAATCACTGAAATGCATACATATCTAATCCCAGTTACGCTTTACTGAAGGTTCTGTGGATATGGCCCAACTGTGCCACTGTAACAAGAGCACCACTAGCATAATACAATGCACCGACCAGTTCAGTCCACTTTGGATTACTGCAGAGCAATGCAGACTGGCAGAACGTGGCTCAGCATGACAAAACAGAGGCTGAATCTCTGCTCTGTCACAGGTGGATACGCTGAGAGTTGTGCCCTGAAGCTCCAGGTCTCCCTGTGGCTGAAGTCATCACTTCCCCTCCCAGGCTTTCAAATCTCTTTTCCAACCAGGAAGCTGAATCACAGTTACACACTCCTGTTCCAGTAGCCCTATGATGGGAAGTGATCATGAAGGAAATATTTAAAATAAAACTGTCACACACACACACCTCCCAAAACGTCCCTCTCATGTTGTTCTCTCTCGTTCCCCTTTGCTCAGCCAGTTTTTCAGGCTCTGTGTTTGCTCGCTCTGCCTCTGGCACAGCCCTGTGTTTGAGAAACCACCTTTGCGCCGTACACTGCTCAGCCTGTGTGCGCTGTGTGTGTTTATGCAAGCATGTACACTTGCATCCCCCTGCGCAGTCCGTTTGAGTTCCTCCTTTGACAAACTGACTTGTAAAGAAGGCTTATTCACATGCCTCAGAGTAGGTCACGTCTGACCTCCTGGTATGCAGGCATCGGCAAGCCTACGTGTTTGCCAAATCATACTCATCTTAAGGGCTTGGTCCTTTGCCATGTCCTTTTGGCCTTCACACGCATGCATTTAAGAGAGTTTGAGCCTGTTGACTTGTGATTTTGACATATTTGAAAATAGTCATGGGGTAAAACATCGAGAGGAGGCCCTCTGCTAAATGTGGTGTAAGTCTAGCCAGAAATGATGCAAGACCTGCAGGCTGACATCATGGCATTATTTCTATCTTCTATAAATTAGGCTACTACTTTGCTTTGGCAAGCATGGCTGTGATGAATGTTAAGCATCTGAAGTGAGTTCTGTGGATCCTGAGGTGGTTGTGTGCCAGTTGGTATTTAAGAACTCTTTATCCCTTTCAGACGATGTGATGTGGCTCATCGTGTGTGTGTGTGTGTGCGTGACAGCAGGAGCATGAGAGAGTTGGCGGGAGTGAGGGTCTTCAGCTTACTTGTCAGACTCGGCTTGTCCCACTGACACACCTCAGCGTCTGCAGGAGTAGAGGAGTTCAGAGCAGTCACAGTCAAGCTGTGTGTTAAATCACACTGTGCAACGCCCCACTGTGGTCTTGCATATGGCACAGGGTTAGAGCTCAGTATCAACTCGCCAATGCTAAAAGTGTATGCATTGATCTCATTGTAGAGTGAAACACACGGTATACTGGATTATTCCTCAGCCGTTAGTTTCCTTTCTTAGCTCCCAGCATTTTTAATGCCAAGCAGTGTCTATTCACTGCATGTCTATTAATTGTGAGCCGCTCAATCGAAATGCAATTTTCCTCTCTCTGTCTGTTTTTTGGAGGCTTGAAGAGGTAAAATCAGATTGTCTGGTCAAAAACAAGCCAAAATCTGAGAAAAGACTGTGGTAATTGTTTTGTGACCCGCGAGGATTGGAATCCCTGCTTTGTCGCTTGAGACAACAAAATTATTACTTTTTTCAAAAAAATGATTGAATGGTCTTGAAAATATGTCTTTTATTGGAATAATGAGAAAAGCAACTTTGTGCATCCATCATCAAATCAAGCATCACAAAAAAAGAAAAACGCTGGTCTGTTACCATGTCTGATTCTGACTCGCGTCTTGCAAAATGACAGAATTTCAACAAATAACTGATTTTTGTGCCATTGTGAAGCTGTGTCCTCTGGCTTATTACGGGCCCCATGGTTATTTATGTATACATACATGCATGGCTTTGTAATATCAGTTGGCCTACTAGCTGTAGCTTATAAGTACGTATAACCCAAGTAATAGCGGCTTGGCTAACAGATTCACGCAGCCTAGCATTATCCCTGCACACAATAGCTCTGGGATGCCTGGGTCTATTTTTAGCCTGCTCCTACTCACGATTTGATGTTTCAATACACACAAATCAAAGCCCTCAAACAGATGCTGCCCACACACAGGAGACCACCCTTTGAAACTTAGAATCTATCAAGGCTGCTCTCATTTCTCAATGCACTTCTTTCAGCAGTTTTCAGAGGGGAGTCTGGTTTTTGCTAATCTAATATTCACTACAGCTCTAATACTCCAGAGTTAAGAGAAACTACTGTCTCCTCTCTCTCTCATTTAAGAAACTCTGTCAAGCGACAGATTATGCCGGATGAGATTATTCTTTGAAACTTTGCCGCTAGAGTCTCTTTGCGACGATGTGCCTGAGACCGCATTAAGACCATCCGGCTGTGCATGTCTGTGTGGGTTTGTAAGTGTGTGTGTGTGTGTGTGAGCCATAATTGACTTGTTCCCAGGTATCCCAGGCTGCCTGGAACGGGCAGATAAGCTGCTCTCTAGACCAGGATACACACACACACACACGCACACACACATAGCCCAGGCCACAGGTGACACAGCCACACACATCCAAAGCTTGTGTGTGTGTGTGTGTGTGTTCCCTGCAGTTCAAGACAGAACCTGTTGCATTCTTACACTGTGAATTTTTAACCTGGAAAGACTATTATAGATTGAATATTTAAATGCTCCAGCGGTAGTTTGAGATAAACTAACTGCTGCTGAGATCTGGGAACGTGGTGATGGCGCTGTAGTGAAGCCTGACAGGAAAAGAAATGATCAGTCAGACGGGTTGTAAACAATTCAACACTTCAGCCCGATTGTTGGGTCTCTGTAAATTAAAGAGTATGGTCTAGAGACCTACTCTACATGTAAAGTGTCATGAGATAACTTTTGTTGTGAAGTGGCCCTATATTAATAAAATTGACTCGACGTGGTTGGCTGCAGACTCTAAATTGCCCGTAATGTCAGTGTGTGTGGTTGTTTGTCTCTATAAGTCAGCCCTGTGATGAACTGGCCAATGGTCCAGGGTGTACCCCACCTCTCGCCCAGTGTCAGCTGGGATAGGTTTCAGCCCCACCCCCCGCAACCCTGCATAGAATAAGCTGTGATAGATGGATGGATGGATGGTTGGCTGCAGCCTAAACACAGGAGTAAACACTGGCCTCGTGTCAACTTCAAACACTCCGAAGATCACTGAAGGAGGGGGGAGGGGCTGGCGTTGCTCTTTCGAAGCTCTTTCTTTCTCTCTCTCCATTTTCAATCCTTTCTTTCACCCCTGTAACCCACCTACTTCCTCCCATTCTTTGTGTTTTCGAACTCTCCACCCACCCAACCCCGCTCTATTCCCTTTCTCCCTTATGTATGGGTGCAGCAGATTTCATTTTGATGATGGGCAATCTTTGTGTGTGTGTGTGTGTTTTTGTAACTGGCAGCGGTCAGATGGGCTCTGTCAATGACAACATATGGCATGTGTGAGTGACACGGACTATTGTGTAATGTTTCAGACAGTGTGTGTGATTGACTGACAGTGATGTTCACAGTCTGCTTGGTGTCAGCTGTCCCTCTGGATGGGAGGGTTTTTTTCCCTTTCCTCTTTTCTGAATAATAATGAAGTGTCACGTTTATTTTAGTCCCACACTCATGAGGTTAAGATGGAGCTGTTTAAAGGACACTTGAAGTGGTCTGTTTTAGGACAAGTTTCAAAGCAATGTTGTTTGCAGGTCTTCACCAGGCAGCGATCTGTGGATCACAGTGGCCCTTGGATCAGGCAGGCCAGTTCATAAAAATTAGCATTCTGTTTAATATCAGATGTTGTACAATGAGTGAAATAATACATAATGGGGAACCCGCAGGTGTGCTGCAGGTAATATACTCCCAAACTGACGTATACAAGGACAGCTGCAGACACTTACGGACTCGTAGTTGTGTTTAAGTGCAACTTGTTGTTGCATATTGAATATTGGACATATGTGAATGTCCACACAGAGCCTATGTGTACACCCCCAGACACACACACGGACGCAGAAACTATAATTTCTGCTTTAGAGAGATTTACACACTAGGCACAGCAGCGTAACCTGATTGATTATTTCTTTAAATCTTGTGACACGCTGACCGGATCGGTCAGGATTTAATGTTAACGTTCTGTGCTCTTCTACACATTGTTTTTGTTTTTTGTTTTTTTAACATTTGAGAACAATTAATTTATTAATCAGAAAAATAATCATTGATAATATGAATATAACATGAGTATAATCAGATCACTATTTGCAGCCCTACTTCAAACCAGACCATCCTGTTTATTTCTACTCCACTGCTCGTGCACTCCACCTTTAATGGCAGTGGTTATGTTTGGTCCAAAAAGAAACACTTCTGTTTTTTAATATAAATGACCACTCAACTTTCTACAGGTGTGTTATGACTACATTTGTGGCTCTGAACACCAGCCAGGTGTGAGATTGACACACACTGTGAGGTGGAAGAAAACAATTTTAGGTTTCTTGCCTTATAGCCATATACAAAATGTAGCCAATTTGTTTTTCTAAACAAGTTAGTTAAACGTTTAGCAGCCTAGCTCTATATGAAGTATTTTTACATTGATTGACCCAGTTTGTCTGGAATAAAGAAGAAGAGGGTAGTCGGCATGTGTTAGTCATCTGAACAAACACTGTACAGTATTTTTAAAGCACACGTAGCAGTGTTTTCTAAATTTATGATGTTTGTCTCTGTCCTCGGCCAGGTGAGAGTGCGATGAGGAGAGGTTTCAGAGTGTGAGGCCATGGGCTGCACCTCGGCCAAGCAGGTGTCGGCCGTGCCCAACGATGAGGAGGGACGCGGCAAGGCCTACAGCAACGGAGACCTCTTCACCGGTCAGTACACACACACACACACACACACACACGTCAAAGCTTCACAGCTCCATTTCACTCTGTTAATTGCTCAGCGCGGACCCATTTGCCCCCTCTGCCCTCGCAATATATTCTATTCATTACAGCTCGTAGACCTGAGTTGAGTTCCCCATTTCACACAGTAACTGCCAACGCCACAGTTTTATTGGAGTCGTCTGTGTGGACAGTCCATGTGCGAAAGAGGAAATGACCAGTTAGTGAGGTTGCAGTGTTTAACTCGCTCAGGTGTTGTGTACAATATTGTATTTGACGTTCTTAATATTTTGGAAAGCAGAGGTGAGACTTAAGAGCGAAAGCAAAAAAAGGAAGTGAGGAAAAAAGAAGAAATGATGAGGTGAAATAGCACAGACATAGTTAAAGGGACACTCCACTGATGAGCATTGTTCAGCCTGTGAAAACACATATATAATGATTTCTGTGGCTCTGATATTAATATTGATCATTTTAGAATATTAATATTTATACTTTTTAAGACTGTGTTACAAACCATCTGGAAGACACCATTTACTTGCATTATGGGAAATGTAGCCCCCAGTGTTTTTGGAGTTGAAAGGGACTGAATGTGTTATTCTGCAGCTGTGATTTTATCCATTCTTTCTTTAATCCGTCACTTTTGAGTGCCTCAACATTATGGAAGTGCAATTTTTATCTGCTGCAGTACCCTGAGGATGGAAACCCCTCAGATTTATCTTGAGAAAAGATTTCTTTTATTGTGAAATACTGGACAGTTTCGTGCGGCAGACCTCTGAAAATCAGACATATGCAACTTGTGACAAGAGGTCACGAGTAGACACTTTCGTTTTAAAGGGGTCACAAGCTTAAAAAGTTAGGGATCCGCTAGTTTATTCACTGGGTTATTAACTGGATTCAACATTTTTAATAACTGAATAATCGTTCGCTCAATTTCTCAAGCCAAACATTCTCTGGTTGCTCTCTACTGCTGGATTTGCTGCTATTCTCTGTTTTACATTATTTTAAACACCATCTCAGACTCTGTGAAATTTCACTGATAATTTTCTACAAATTGCTGACATTTTATGTGGCTGTAGCTCAGGTGGTAAAATGGGGTATCCATTAATTGTCGGGTAGGGTTAATGGTTCGATCCCCGGCTCCTGCTGCCCACATGTTAATGTGTCTTGATCAAGACATTAACCCCCCACCCCCCATTGCTCCATGTGTGGGTGAAAAAAGAAAAGCCGCTTCGGGCAAAAGCGCTTGCCAAACATTATGTAAGCTTTTTTTAGGATTGATTAATTGAAAATATAATCTGTAATGTGTATAATAGTCGGTTGCAGCTCCAGCTTTATTAATAGCTCACAGGCTGTTGTGCAATGAGGGGCAAAAATGAGAGTGAAAGCCAGAGAAAGAGAGAGATGATGGGTGGTAGAGGGATTAACGGCGATTAAGAATTAGGAGCAACACTCTGGTATAACTGCACGAGGGCAGACGGACGTGACAGATGACGATCCACAGGAGGTCCTCTCTTTCTCTTTCCGTCATCCCTCTCTCCCTCTCACCCTCTCTCTCTGCGACCTTGCTCGGACTCTCTGCTCCTCCTCATCCCTTTTGTATGCTCTCTCAGACACGCTCTCGTGTCTCGTTTCCCTCCTCGTCTTTTAAGGAGCAACCGAACGAGGCAGGAAATGAGAGCGAGAGATTGGAGAAGTGGAAGCGTTTTTCCTTGAGAGAGGAAGGGAGAATGACGTGTGTTGACGCTGCTGCTGCTCTCTCTCGTAAATGTCTGTGTTGGTTAGATTGCCTTTTCCCTTCCCCTGCTCAAGGCCTCGTTCTTCCCTTCCTCTTTCACTCTTGACTCTCTATTTTGGGTCTCTGGCATCCCCCCCTCTCCTCTCTCCCTCCTCTTCCTGTCTTCATTTCCCAGTGTTTCTTTTCCCCAGCTCCTTTCCTCTCTTCTCTGGCGCAACATTAGGTCAAAACCTTTTGTCCTCTAGTCTCCCTTCCCCTTTCCTCCCTCTTCCTCCCATCCTATCCCCCCCGTCTCGCTGTCAGTTGGGTTAAGGGGAATATAGATCGGCTGTGGCTGGGCCCGACTACTGTTTGAGCTTGCGTAAGAGTCTGTGTGTGTGGCGGTGGGACACAGAAGTGACTGGATAGTGTGGATTAGACTCCTCATCTCATCTCTTATCTTTGTTTCTTCCTCACGTCCAGCTTCTTAACTCCTCTTTCTCTACATACTGTGAAGTCATTCTTTTCCATTCAACCCTTTCAAACCCCTTGTCGAACTGCCTCTCTGCACCCGGTGTACGTCTCATGATAGAGGCGGAAGAGAATTGGTCGACCCTGGTCAGTAGACTGCGTCTCAGCATGGCTCCATGCATTCTTGTTCATGTATGTTTGCATATCAGTGCATTTAGTGTGGGAGTGATTCCTCTTCTTGCTCACACTGATCTGCCTCGAACAGATTGTCCGCCAGTCAGTCTGTCCTTGTATTGTGTATTTGTGTGCGTGTGTGTGTGTGTGTCCCAGATATTCTGGCTGCCTGCTCTGTCAGACTCTGGCTACACCCCCCCTCACCACCACCACCACCGCTCTCGGTCGCTCACGCACAATAACCGGAAAAGTCTGAGCTCCATTACACAAACACTGAAGGATGACGAGGGAAAATAGCAACACTCTCCACAACATCATGTTATTGATGTCTGCAATAATGATCACAGTCAGAGGAGATTGGAGTGGAGATGGTGTGTGTTGCTGTACATACTGTGTATATGGTTGCGTACGTGTCACCCTAATATACACACACACAACATTTGTGTTGTTTTTTGTTTTTTTTGTCCTGCTGATCTGATGCTAATGTCCCTGTAAATTGTGTCAGGCCGAGAAAATGGTGTGAAGAGAAAGCTGGTACGTGTGATCCTGCAAGAGGAGCAATGGCAGGCTTTGTTTTACTTCCAGGGAATAAAAGGCAATGTTGAAAGGGAGCTTCCTTGAATTCACTTTATGTGCTGACACATTTCAGAGAATTGTCTCTTCTTGGAGAACACGCAACATAAATAAAAAGCTCGATGAAGCTTGCAACAACAATTTCTGTGTACAGTTCCTGAAATATCACACTGGGGACCGCAAGGTTGCCTGTTCAGTCCCTGGGCTAGCACAAAGCTAAAGGTAAAATAGCAGCATGTGCACATCCCTCATTATCACTGCTGAAGTGTCCTTTAACAAGGCTGCTCAACTGCTCCAGTGAGGTTAACTGGTTGTACTGGCCAGCTTTAGTGAAAACTCTGGGTTTTCCATTCCAGGAACAAACTCTTGAGATTCTCTCTGACTCCGCCCCCTCCTGCTGAGCCTAAAGGAGCTGCATCAGAACGCACCGTTTAATTTCCTCAGTCATACAGTTCATGTCAAAGCGCTTATCGGAACACATTCATTAATTAATGAATTTGCAGAACTTTCTGTATTTAGAAACGGTTGGGTATTACTTTCCTGCTTTTATGATCAATCCATCAATAATAAAACAGAGACGGTGATCTGTGAACATTGTGGATTTATTGATCAGAATAAAATCTGTAGTCTACATTACTCTGTGACTCCGTGGACATTAAGGCAGCTGTCAGGTTGTCAACCAGTTCCCCTGCACTGAATCATTTAACTCACATTCCCGTTTAAAACTAATCTGTATGCAGCTTTAGACACATAAGACACTGATCAATGATCATGTGATGATTGGTCGCACTGATGGAACATCACTGTCACAGTCGGATATTTCTAAGTGAGGATGACTACGCAGCTGAAACGACATTAAGATTATAAAAGTGGACTAAATGCAGTTTTTGAGGGGCCACATAGTCTGAATGTGGTTTGACAGCATTTCTGTGACTATGTTTAAATTTACATGCTGAAATACAAATGCCGTTGGGCACGATTTAAAAATGGAAAACAGACGTCTAAAAATTTAGGCACAGTCAGTTTGAACCTTAATCTAATGCGTTTGATCCATATTTTCAGCCTCAGTTGCTGCCACCTGCAGTTTGTCCTCGTCAGGTTACAGCTGAATAAACGGTTATTTAAAAGTCAAATGTAATGTCGGCCTAAAGTAGGATTCACACACTTTATCATCCATTAGATAAATTAATGTAATGACTCCTTTCTTCTCTCCTGTTTCTGAAGATAAATGTCAGGGTCCACATTGGCATGCATTCGTATTTCTAGCTCCTGGATTAAAACTAAAATCGTTGTATCGGAGCTCCACTGATGACGGCTTTATTCATTCCCAAAGCACGCGCTTAACTCGATGTGAACATTTTCAGACTTAATTGATCTAATTCTAATCAGCTGTTCTGGAACTGAAAACTCTTTTGAGTTTCCCATCTCAGGATCCATCAACCCAGAGTTCAGGATTAAACTCAGAGTTTGTTAACCAGCTTTCTGAAACAGGCCCCAGGTGTGACTGTGGAGCAGGGCGTTCCTGCAACAACAACATTTATGCTCAGTGAATTTAGCCCTAGTGAAATAAAGGTTGGATATACAGTATGCACTAGATACTGTACGTTAGCTTCAGAACCCTTATGCACCAGTTTTAGTCAAAGGAGAGGATTTAAAAGACTTAAATTATAAATTTATTATAACCCACCCTGCATATCAATAGAACGATTATGTGCATTTTTAAAACTCCCTCACTTGTCTAGAACTGGTGCATGTTATTGTGAACCCAGCACATCAAGTATATCTCTGTCTGTTTACTGGTTTTAGAGGAATTGTTTCCACATATTTGGGTGAGACTGCTTGTCTGACTCTCCTCTGGATATTTGTCGTGAGTTCGGTTTGGGATTTGCGTACCCTGAGCAGTACATGACGCCTGTGGCTTGGTGAAAGCATCCACACGTGTAATCAAAAGCTAGTATAGCCAGTCCATGCTAATATTTACTGTCCACAGCCTTATCACAGCACGGACACCGTGCTGAATAATATTTGCAGGTGCTTTTAATATTTTTAAGAAACACTTCAGGCAGTCTTCAAATGTTGCGCATTCCAGTCTTTTTTTTTTAAATATTTCATTCAGACATTAAATTTGATTAATTACAGTCATGGTTCCCTCGCAGTGTTCTCATCCTTTCATCCATCATTACCGTGTGACACTAAGGAATTTCACTTCTTTAGGCCAATATCAGCCTGACATATCAGGAAACCAATCTGTCCAGCCAAAGTTGACAAAACGCAGTAATTCTTCTCAGATCTCGGCAACATTAGGCTAATGAGTGCTGCTGAAGTGTGTTTATACAGAGTGTGTACCTAATGTATCACTCTTAATATTATGGGCCTTGGAAAAAAAAGAAGATCTGAACGAATGTTCTGCCAACAGGAACCAGGATTCAGATTCTCAGTGAATCTGATTATTTAACTATGTATCAAATATTTTTCTTTATTAAATTGTTAATTTTAGTTACAGTCGGCACCACAGTAACAGACCAAATATTTCAAGATGTCTTTTCCGATCAGTTTGTTTTCATCTTTTTTTATCCCCAAGAGCTAACACCTTGGGGAGTGTGTGTGTGCGTTAGAGATGACACTTGTGTTCAGGTGTACATGTCATGGCCAGACTGGGGATGGCCTGCAGCCAGAGTGGCTGAGAGGGAGGACACGCAGCAGGAAGGACGGAGTGACATAGCCACAGGACGAGCTGGCCAGCTTGAGCTGTTGGAGCACACAAATACACACACACGCACGCACGCACACACACACACACTCAAAAGTGGATTTAAATGACTATACACCCATACAAACGCCACCCTTGTGTAAAAAAATGGCAAATGTGCTGATTCAAAGACAAACCTGAAATAGAAGCACACTTTGTGCACACACTCCCACCCGCGTGCACACGCTGCGACTGTTGGTACCTCGAGGTCAGCGCAGAGCTCCGGCCTCTAATCAGAGATGTGAAAGATGTCCACATCACAAAACCACGGCTTCTCAAAATAGTTCCCTCTTTTCATCTTTCCTCTGCGTCTCCCCCGCTGATGGTTCCCCTCCCTCTCTCCCGAAGCGAGCCTGGCATCAGCGTGACAAAACACCCTTGTCATTTCTTGTGACAATGATGGCAACACACAGACACACACACACACACACACACGACTCAACACAGCATGACCATCTTTTTTTGCTCCTATCTAAATTAAAGCAAAGTCTGTGATGTGATGAGACTCGATTGGTGTAAGCTGGGTCACTTTGATCTTTCTATGCCCTCCACATTAAGCTCAATGACTATCCTGTAACAGAAGCATATTTAACCTGTCAGGCTGCAACTTATCCAAACTATAAAATGACATTTCTCTCAACTGCTGCTTGAAAATGTCTATTTGGATTATTTATATAGCCCGCAGCAGTAGCTCATTTTACCCCCTCCTCTTCTAATCTGTATCCACCTTAAGGTACAGATTATATAGCTTGAAATTTATGTGGATGGCCTTTGTAATATGTGCGAGAGCAGAGGAAATGGCTCTTAATTCTGTTTCCTGCTGCAGCACCATATGTGCTGCATGTTTACACGGCAGATTTTAGTTCGGTGAGCCTGTGTAGTGTTACAACCGTTTGTGTGTGTGTCTGCATGTAGAGACAGGAGCTGCTTTGCCCTGACTTGTTTACATTCCTGAGACAAACAGAAAAGTAGGAAAGTAGTTGGCACTTGTTTCATCTCTTTCTCTCCTTTCTCACCCCCCCCCCCCACCCACCCACACACACACACTTCTTTCTTTAAAATGATTTCAGTGGCACACGTGTCAGACGGAGACGCACAGGTGATCGCATACACACACACAGGTGATCCAGGTGCGTGAGCAATGAGGCAGACGGAGGAGTGAACCCTTCAGCTGGGTACAAAGTGGCACAGACAGACGCATGGATAAACAGACACAGACAGGCAGACTGCTGGTAGGGGGAGGGCAAAATACAAAGAGTGCAACAGATAAGGCCGAGAGGAGGTGTGTGTGTGTGTGTGTCAGCATCTCAGCTGCTTTTTTTTTTTTTTAAATGTCCAACAACCAGGTAATCAGCAGAAATGCCAACGTGCTTGTATTGTTCTGCTCAAGGTTAGGTGGGTTTGGTCTTTCGTGAAGCTGCTGTATGTAGAGTTTTGAGACTTCGTATCATCTTACATCACTGTCAGATGTTTTCTGATATCATTGTATTGCACTTATAACTTCTTGTCATTTTACTTTAATAAACTATTATCCATAGCATGTAGACTACTTTTGCTGTTGATCCTCCAATCAATCTTTCATATTTGATATATCAGTTAAACTTGTGAGACACTAGATGTGCTTCACAGAAAATGATGATATTCATACCATAATCTCAATTTAATGCTTAGAGTAAACTTTCTATACTATGTAAGGATGCAGATCATTTTCTCAATTAATCAATTAATAATTTGGTCCATATCAAAAAGTAGTGAAAATTACCCAAAGCCCAATGTGAGGTCTTCAAATTGCTCACTTCCTCTGACGAGCAGCCAAAAAACCCAAAGATATTTGGTTTGCGATCACGCAAGTCAAAAAGAAGCAGCAAATTCTCATAATCGAAAAGCTGGAATAAAGAATCATTTGGTGTTATGTGAAAGCAATTAACTGATTATCAATATTGCGGCACAATAATTCTGTCAATTAGTCTGTCGACTAACAGTCAACAGGTTAATCACTAGTGGACATAATTATAGCAAACGTCCCTCCAATTCTAACACTGCAAAATACAATCTTGAGGTCAGTAGAGGTTTCGTCTCATACTACAGTATTTCAAAATTAATGTAAGGATTAATAAATGTTAAAATACTACAATTAATGTGTAATTACTACTTGGGCTGGACAAAATGGTCTTAAACCTGTGTCACAATCAATTTTATAACTAAATTTAAAAAAAAAAATTAATCTGTGCATGATATTTCATTTCTTATTCACTGTTTGTCCAGATTAATATAGTTAGATATCCTCTGGGGCAGATTGTTTAAAAAAAAAAAAACTTTTTATTTTCTGGTTTCATGTCACCGGATGTGTATTGAGATCAGTAAGTGATTCGGTTTATTGCCCTAGTTTCTTCCTTCACCACGTACCGAGCGAGGCGTGGCGGTGGTGCGGCGCAGTTTAGCGGACATGTTACCGTTCTCGCCACTGAGCTCGTCTCGACCGTTTTAACTGTCTGAGCTGTCCATGTAGCCTAGAAACTGTTCCACTGATCTTTAATCCCCTCCAGCTTTCTCTTCTTATCTGTTCCCTTTTTCTTTTCTTCTCGTCTCTTCTGTCTCCTCTCTTACTTCACACACACATGTATCCCCTCCCTAGCTGAAATGGAAAGGAGTCAACCGGTGTCTTCCGACTTCTACTTCAGCTGTCATGTCCACTCTCTAAAACACTGCATCCGGTTGTAGTTATCAGTTTACCAAGGATAAATTCTGACTTAAATCAATGGTGCAGCCATTGGTAATATTGAGATAATGCAGGGAGAGTACAGTGAAGCGGATATGACATAGATCATTTTTATTTAGCTATTTTAGATCAGGTTGACCCGGAAGCTGGACGGTGTTTTTGTCATGTTGTTTGTTTCCCTCCTGCCTCTCTCTCCCTCCTTTAATCATGCCTCTCTCTCTCTCCAAACCACTCTCCCCTCAGATGAATACAAGATGAAGGGAGTGGAGGAGGTGAAGTACATGAGAGGGGATGAAAACCGGGTGAATGCACGCAACCAGGAGAACCTGGTGAGACACACACACTTACACACACTTACACACACACACACACTGACAGCCCGTCATCAGCACGCAGACTCAGACCTTTTCCTGACAGTATATCAGCTCAGGCAAACAAGCTTGTGTTTGTGTCTCCGTCAGCTTCACACATACACACTTATTGTTTCTTGCACATCTACAAAAACACACAAAGAGGTGCCTCACATGCAGGTAGAAACAACATACTGCTGTGTGTGTGTGTGTGTGTGTGTGTGTGTGTGTGTGTGTGTGTGTGTGTGTGTGTGTGTGTGTGTGTGTG
>JBBPCS010000375.1:5955479-5976033 GCA_037974645.1 Hollardia meadi
CCCCCCCCCCCCCCCCCCCCCCGCCCCAGGGAGGGTGCGGTATGTTTGTTCTCATATGAGCATGCTGAGATAATATGAAGTAATCAAAGAGGGACCCTGCAGGTGAATGGATGAAAGGAGACACTGAGTTGGTCTGACAGCGTGTGGGTGTGTTCTGGGAAGTCATGCATATAATGTGTGTCTGCGTTAGGGTTATGCAGGCTGATAGAAAATCAGAAAGACTTCTGACTGATGCAGGCTGATTATTAATGTGAGATGTGGCTGGACATTATGTAGTGTAACTATACTGGTGGATGTTTACAGTTGCCACATTCTTCTCCCCCGCCCCCCCCTTCCTTTGCTAAATGTCTTGCTTTTGTTTGCAGAGCGAGTGCCTGGTTCTAATTCAGAGACCCTCACCACAACCGGCACACTGGCTTTGTGAGGGGAAGGGCCCCATCAGTTATGAGTGGCATCTCTCTGCCCTGCAGGCAGTGCAGCCAGGGTAAAAAAATAGAATAAAATCACTGAGGCAAACCAATCATGTGTGTCACACAAATATGTTTGTTTTAACAGCAAAGTGTCACTGAGACATTTAAATTTAAGGACACACAAGGTCCTAGTCGTCAGTCTAGCACAGGACTGTTTTATTCAGACAATTCATTTTTATTTCAGCAGCCACATCTTTCCACTACTTTGGCCCTATTGACCACTCACTCATCAACTGTCATAAAGTATTCCTGTAAAAGAGTTTATGATGCGCCATGAACATAAATGAAATGTATAAGATTACTAGTGAACGCAGTCTACCACATGGAGAAAACTGCGTCCAATATGAGGAATGATGGAAATAAGAACTACTGAATAGTGATGCTGTAGTATGTGGTGTTGATTTGTTTCTGTGGCGATTACAAATTTGAGGGAAAAGAGTGGAAATTAGAAACAGTGGAAACACTTAAAACATCTTAAATACTGCTTAAAGTGATGATTTGTCTGCATGTTTTAAAATTTAATGGCTTTTTGTGGCTAAGAAAATGAAACGCTTTACTCAACATAACCAATGCAGCTATGTGCCTCTTTGTTTCTCTTTGACATCATTATTACTGCCTAACAACATGTAAGCCAAACCGTCCAATAAGTGCCAAAGTGTTATTCAACTCTCACTAAAAGCATTAATCCTTATTATTGCATTTTATAGTGGGTTACAGAACACTAATTGATTGTAATATGACAATAAGGATAACTTTAAAAACTGTGTCTGAACAGAAGACGTAAAGGACTTTTAAGATCATTTAACAAAAATATTTTACGACACTTTTGTCTTTGACAGTACAGAGTATTAAGAAGCTTAAAGAGACGAGGAACCTCAGCTGGACTTAAGCCAATTGAACAGATAGTACCACAGATGTCTGGCTGTGAGGCTCCAGTTTTTGTGAGAGGACACGATGTTCCACACAGTAGAGGATTGTTTTATTCTTCATCTGACCTCTACTCATTTCAAACATGCAATCCAAGGGAGATAGAGCAAGGAGGGGCAGAGAAGAAGGATGTAGATGATTAGATTTAATAATGGGTGTGATAGAGTCTTTATTGTGTAGCAGCAGCAGCAGCAGGAGGAGGAGGACCCCAGCTCCCCTTTAACCTCCACCCACAGGAGGAGGGAAATATAGTTTTTTTGGTGTTGTGTTAATGTATGGTTGAACTTCATCTGTGTGAATGTGCATGTACAGGAAATGAAAAGTAAAAAATGGTTGCTTCATGGTACAAAGGCATTCAAATGTATTCTCATTCCAGCATAAGTTTTGCACTCTTTTCACCTAATTTGTAATTTAACAGCCATCTGAGATGGTCTGGACGGTCTAGCATTACCGTTTAATATGGGATTTACAATGAGAATACCCCCCAAAAAACTGGCCAAAATGACAAAAATCATGCTTGTTTCAAACAATCTAGACAGGCAGTGGCCGGTATGAAGATGCTGGGAGGGCCAAAGTTTCCAGTTTGAGACTGTTCACAGGTTAATCTGCACTGATCATCCAGGTCAGGTCTCCTACACGATGTTCCTTTAGCCTCTGACTCAACATGACAGTTAGGATGGTCAGTAAAATTTGCCATTAGAAGTTCTTGCCTCTGCATGTGGACGCAGGTCTAACAGAGAAGTGGCAGAGCAGTGAGAAAGACTCGCACACTGCTGTTAAAGAATGAAAGAATGCAGGAATTCAGAGAAAGAGGGGGATGGTCAGGCGGAGAGAAGGTGGTCAACAATTCTGGGAAATTACCCAGAGGGCATTTAGCAGGTTGGTTAATCCACTATCCCACAGCAGATTGACCACATGTACTTCCCTTTTTTCTTTGTTCTGTTGCTGTTTCTTCTGTCCTAACAGGACAAATGGTGCTTCACGTTCTCCTCGGATAGTCCCATTTCCCGGGTTGGGAAGTTGTTCTTCTGACTTTGGTGTGTTCATGAGCTTTTAAGTTGGTTACAACCTTATACCATATTACAAATTACATGTGGGCAAAAAAATTGATATTCAATAAGTTAATTAATAAGAAGTTCCGAACCATCAACCAAACATTTACATTTGTGTGCCCTATTTCTGCGTGCATGACGTTAAAGTCGCCAAGTTGTGTCACAAATTAAAAAAAAAAAACATTTTCGTGTTTCCGACTTGTTTTCCGACATGAGGCGGCGTTCATACAGTATGTGTTTGAGGCCTTGTATAGGCCTACATCAAGGAAATATGTCTCAGCTCTAATCACAGTCTTTGGGTGACAGGTGTAGAAGCCTGTCAATACCAAGGTCAGCACGAAGGCTCAGTAGTTAGAAATGCCACCTCACAGCAAGGTGGTCCTGAGTTTGAAGCTGACCTGGCAGGCTGGGTCTTTGTTTTGTTGTTTCCTGTGTCTGCATGAGTTTTGTCCAGATGTTCGGTTTCTTTCTCTCAGCCGAAACACATTCAACTCAGGTGAATTGTAAAGTTTCAGTTGCCAGTTGATGAGAATATGAATTTGAATGTTGCTGTTTGTCCAGGAAACAGCTAGTCTGGCTCTCTCCAAATGTAAAAAAATCTGCAAAGCACTTCTAAAGCTCAATGATTTGAATATTATATTGTGTTTACTTAACCCATTCAAAAACCAAAGTGTAAAATTATCAAGTTGTGGTTTGACAGTGGGTTGTGTGCTGGACTAAAGAGACTCCAATCGTGCTAAGCTAGCATGGCTGTAGCTCCACACTTGATGGACAGATATGGGAATTGTATCGATCTTTTCATCTTTGCTCGAAATTTCCTTGTGTATGGTGTATTTTCTAAAATATAGAATGACGTGTAGGACTATCACTGCGTCTCTATGTCTCTTCAACCATTTTCACATACACAGCTACAAACACATGAAGTGCATAACAGTGGAGAGAAATATAGAGCCATATAGAGAAAGGGATAGTGTGGAAGACATGCAACCAAGGTTACATAGTTACACAGCTGACTTGGAGTGGACTTCCCATGAGTGGGGGTTTAAAGGGTCTGTTCACACCAAAATAAAAACAACAACACATTTTTCCTCTTACGTATAGTGCTATTTATCCATCCATACTGTTTTGGTGCGGTTCCAGAGTTTTGGAGAGATCAGCTGTAGAGATGTCTCCTTTCTCTCAAATATAATGGAACTAGATGGCACTTCGCTCGTGGTGCTCAAAATGCCAAAAAATTTGAAACTCCACAGCAATGTCTCTTTCCAGAAATCATGACCCAGTTACTCATGATCATCCACAGACCTTGCTGTGAGCAGTTTAAGAACTATTTTCTTTCTACTGTACTACACTGTATCACCCATTGACATAAGTAAAGATGAACGACCAACCAAAGTGATAAGAAAAGTGAACACTTGAACATACATCAGCGTGATAAGAACTACCTAAAACGACAGAAACCATCTTTGGGAAAAATTTAGTTTAGTTAATTAGTTTTAGCTCTCTGTATTGTCTTGAGTAACTGGGTCAAGAGTTCTGGAAAGAAACAGCTGTGGAGTTTTTCAAATGTAGCCTATATTTTTGGTGCTTTGAGCTCCACAAGTGAAGTGCCATCTAGTACTATTATATTCAAGAGAAGGCAGACATCTCCAAAACTTGACATCTCACACCAAAACAATACAGATAGTGTTGCACTCAGCTTATGGGAGTTGCTGTTTTAAGTAAGCAGCTTCAAAGGAAATCATACACTAAATAGTTTTTGTGTTTGTATCAACACTTGAGGCACATTGCAGACAATTCTCTTTCAAGTTTAGGCTCCTTGTTGCTGGCTGCCTGCTGCTTATTGCCCGCCGGCTGCGGGCTGTACATGTGGTGGAGTGATTTCCAGGTGCTGAGCTGAGGGCTGAGATGAGGATTTGTGGACTTGCCAGAGACTGAACCATAAAGAGAATCTCAGAGCGCTGACATCATCTGCCTTCCCTGCAGGACTGGCTTTTGCGCTTTCATAATGGCAGATTGTTTATTTACTCATTTATCGTATGATCACTTAGTCCATATTTATGACCATCATTGTACTGAACACTCAGAAACAATACAGGGATGGGGATGGATTTTTTGAACAACCAATAATGTCTGTTTTGATATAAACACTAGTACAACAACTGTAAATACTGATGCACACGAAAGTATGACGTGACTCTATAAGTTAAGAATTTTCCACAGATGCCCAAATACGTACTTGCTGAATGTCTCAGCGACAGATTTGCCATGTGTGCTCCAGACGTTTAGAGAAGTTTTATGTACTTGCCCCATGTGATATGATGTAACATGACATAAACAACATTAAAGTCATTTCAACGTGCACAATAAACAGGCCATGAAAAAAAATTAAATTTCAATGCCGAGTTAAAGTCTTTTTGACTGAATGATTTATGCTGCCTGCAGTGTTGGGCTTTGCAGAGGCCTGCCCTTCTTGCACCAACTGCCAAATTTGACCTTTTTTAAACCAGCATATGTCTGTGTCCTGATGGGGACACTTAAAATTTCATGCTTGGCCATATGGCCTTGGTGCCCCTCTGGTTAACTGCAGTGCTGCTCTGTTTTGACCTTGGGGCAGAAAAGCAATGCGGGGTTGTCCAGCAAAATAGCCTGGCCCAACTTATATACAGATGGTTTTCTACTAGTATCCTGACTTGACTGCATTCCTTCATCTCAGCTAAAAGTTTAGACGAGTGACTAAACATATTCGACCTGAGCAAATGAATTGCGTAGAAGAAACATCCATTACATAAAATACCACATTTCTTTACTTCAAATAGTCCAAACCAACTGAAAAATAGGCTGTATGGAAAAAGGGACGGAGCGTCAAGTGGTGAGAGTGAGGCTACATATTATCTGTACACCACAGGTGCATTTATGCAGAGATTGCACTGGTTTTCATGCTGCCTTTTGTTTAAAGAAATCAAGCTGTCCTCTTGTGTGCACAGAGCAGCAACCATCAACCTGTGGAGGTAAGACCGTAACCGTAGACGATGTACTACCTCTTTCACTTCACACGTGCATGTTAGGAATTGAGCACAGGCTCCCGACCGAAAATATGTTCTTGGATGCATTATTGTGCATGCTAGAGGTTTACTTTCTTGGCCCTATTAGCTGTCATTTACTAGAGCACATCTATTGTTTCTTATTTTCATTTCATCTGACTTACAGATAATAAAACAGAGAAAAATGGACCGAATCAAACAGGCCAAAAAGGTTTGGATAAGGGTTTCCTGAATGCAGGCGTGTTACCTCAGGCCCCATTCCTCTGTGGGAGCACAGCCGTCAAGCAGAAGCTGGTCCTGGTTTTTGTCACGCAGGGAGTTAGGCCTTTTTTTTAATCAGAGCACTTTATCCAGAATAAGATACTATACAGAATAAATTATCAGGCTATTGTGTGAAATCTGGTGTTTACAATATGGGCATTTGCGAATGATTTGCAGCATATGCTTTTGGTGTGTGTCAATATCTATTAAATCGCAATACCTCTGGTGCAAGTATGTCCACGAATGTGTCTTGTCTCACTTAATATGCCTGTGTGTGTTTGAATGCTATGACACACATAATGGGTGTGGGTTTTGGCTCTGCTCCTCTGGCTTGGCTCCTGTTTTTCCATCACTTTCCTATTCACTTCATAAAGCCCAGAGAGAGAGAGAGGGAGCCAGAACTTCCATGTGTAGAGTAACAGACCACAATCATCTCTGACCTCCTAATCAGTATCACCTGAGGAGTCGAATTCTGCACAACCAAACTAAAAAGGTCTTGTAATATTGACATAATCTCCAGAAACACAGGAGCAGAGGAAAATACTTGGATACTATTTCTGGACTGGAGCACAATTTGCTTTGAGAAACTTAGACATCTTAGACTTAGACATCTACCCATGCCCTCACCATTTTGGAACATTTTACAGAACATTGGACATCAAAGCCACCCACTCATTCACAGATACGACTACTTTAAGCTGAGTCTCAGATGTCTTAATTTACACTTAGTTAGTGTTTACAGCTGCAGCAGAGGGGACTAAAATCTTGGTATTTCATGTGGATGGGTGTGGCTTTGCAGGATATAGCAGGGCGCACTTCAGCGATCTGCATGACAGTGGTCTGAGTGCATGTTTTTAAAAAAATATATAATTTGTATATTTCATCTCACATCTATGTACATGGAATGTGATATTCTGCCTTGTAAGACCATTTGAGCAATTATATGAGGAATTTTCTGCTGGAAAGTGGTTCTTGTTTTGGACTGTAATTTGGGGGACCGGGGTTTGTGTCCATTAAGTGACTGTGTATATTTTGACTTTTTATTTTTTGACCTAGCAAACAGTATTTTTTCAGTAATACTTTTATACTTTTCTATTTTCTATTTTTCAGGTTTCAGTCATAGTTTTGTTAAATTTAGGCAACAGAAGTACTTGGTAAAGGGTGAGGAAGATCACGGTTTTGGTTGAACTAATAAGTCAACGTTCTAACAGCACAAACAGTGATGATTACAAAAAAATAAATCCTGTCAATCTTAAGTTACAAGACGACCTAATAGACCTTTTTCACAGCAGCCATTTTGGTAAGAACTAGTCGGGGTAAACACAGGTGTTCCCAATGATACTAATTAAGGTTCTGTTCCATTCAAGTAAAATAGAGCCAATGTGCTGCTCTTGTGCATGCTGGCTCACTTGATAGACTCTGCCACACTAAATGGAACAGAACCTTAATAAACTTAATTAATTACACCTGTGTTTACCTGCGATTTCATGTCAATATGGCTGCCGTGAAAAAGGTCCATCGGAGGCGATAAGAATGCGCATCAGGCACACAACAGTTTGTGTGGTGCAGGACTAAAGGCGTGGCTTGGGTGAAAAAACATATTTTTAGGGAGTCCCCAGCACAGTGAGTGTGCTCAGTGTAATGAAGGAACAAGTCTGTAATGGTGTGGCTCATTAATGTGTTCTTTACTGCCCTGGTGTGAAGAGGACACTAATGGTGACACATCACTTTGAAATTAGTGAGATGTGATGTTTTTATGCAGTTCAATTACCCGCAGGCTATCAATGGAAATAAAGACATTTTACACCTAATGATGAGGTGTTATTACGATGTGAAATTAAGATGTGGTCCAATGTCCATTTTCCAACCACAGTGACTTCACAGCCTAATCTTTGCCAGCCCTTCACTGAGCCTCAATCTGCAAACTCTCTGTCAAGCTGAAGGGATGCAGCTGACAACGTTGTACCTGTCATCAGTCAAGCCCCCTACCCTGTAGCAAGAAGATATCCATGAGAAAGTTTTCTCTGTAGACCGGACATATCAGTTCAATCAAGTGCAGTAAACCCAGAGGATTGATTTTCCGATCCCTGAGCCATTTTTTGGATCACTTTCTCTCGGCCTCGCTCTCTCTTGGAGTAAAAAAAAAAGGCTGTTCCAGGACTTGGCTTTGGACTGTGAATTCCTGCTTAGATGCCCCATGTGTTCCGACACACTTCCAGCAGTATTGTCAGAGCTTGGCAGCACAGCGACGACAGAGTTGGCATACAGTACATTGAAACACAATGGTAGCTTGGTATGAGCGCTCTCATCTGGAGAGAAGGAGGCCTGGATATGGAAAATTAGCTGACGTAACGAGAGTGAAACAGGTCCACTGTTTATCAGGTTAAGTGTTAAGAGCAATGTGTTCATGAATGCTGGGGTATTCATTAGAAAGACTGACAGAGAAAATAGTCGTGCGTTTTCAGAACCATGTACCTGTCTGTTCATCTGTCTGTCTGTTCCCACTCCATCCCTACCTCCCCCTCTCTCTCATTTCCTCCCACTTTCCCAGCATCCTTCTGTTCCTCCGTCACTTCTTCAATCTGTTTTGAGTATTCTCTTGATATCTTTCTCTTACTTCCTTATAGTCTCTTCTTGTCCCCATTCACAAGGGTCAATTGGGATTGCAAACAGGGTCAATTCATCTTTGTAAAGATTTAAACCATGAAAAAGTAATGCTTTTACTCTTTGTAAAACTTCCCCAGAAGCATTGAACAACTATTCCTACGTGTTTGACAAGACAGCAAAGCCTTTTGGTGTATTTGCTGGTTGAATAGCTTTTTTTGGGGGGAATCGCTACCACTGTGGGGTCTTGTTTCCATATACCTTCAAAGGGAAGGGGGTGTCTCTGTGCTACTGGTCTGTGCAGATACCACTGTAGCATCTCTTGTTTAATCCCTGGCCCTGTACAAATTACTGCATATTCATATTGGACTATTCTGAAGTGCAAAATTACATACGTGCAATGCAAATTTTCAGAAAAATGTAGAGAGTGTAGAAGTCAGGATGGTCTCATCCTGTCTCCTACCAACAGTCAACACTAGATTTATATATTTACAGTAACCATGATAAATACCTTTTTCTTGAATATGACTACTGAATATTACACTTCAGTGCAAGCCTGCAAGCCTTGGCTACTTTTGTTGACCCTGAGAGTCATGAGGAATTTCAGTCAGGGGGTCCTGCCTCACCAACCCCTCCCTCCCACTCTCCTTCTCTCCTTTTCCCCTTCCATCTCTCTACTTATTTAACCCCTCCTCTTTCTCCTTTGCCCCACTAGACCATCAAGAGGCCTGCAGCCACGTCAGCCTCCACACGAGTCAACACACACACACACACACACACACACACACACACACACACACACACACACACACACACACGAGCATGGTTATTATGTTCGGTCTGAAAGAGGCATTATTCGTTCTTAATTATATGCATCACCCAGTCATTATTGGCTGTGATATTAGATAGTTTATTTGATCAACAGTCAGCTGACACTGGCCTGCTGGAGCCTTTCAGACCTGTGTTTACCTAAAAGGGCCAGTCTCAGGGACAAGCCTCTGTGTTTAAGGCCAGATGTCAGACTTCAACACACACACACCCGGTTATCTGACACACTCCTGCAGTATCCCTAATAAGTGGGAGGGAGAGGGCCAGAGAGATTGATGAAGTGGGGTTAATAATCATGTTAGGTGATACAAATGCAGATGCGACCAAGGTATTACTGCATTTTAATGTAAGATTGCTGCAGTTCAATGTGACCAAACAAGCAATTTTTATACTTTAAGCAAATTTGTGGTAATATTTATCTTACGTTTATCTACAAACTACATGTCTTGCTATTATATCTGCTCTAAAATGGTGATAAAACTGTACACTCGTGAGTCGTGACTGCAGCACTGGCTAAAGCAGGTGTAATATGCTTTGAGATGTGCATTGATTGTCTAGTGCACTGTGATTAGGTAATAGGGAAGAAATAAATGGATGAAGCATTAGAGAGAGGGACTGAAGGTGGTGAGGCCCGGGGAAGCATGTGTTGTCCAGATGTTGAGTATAAAGACAAAAAGGGAGAGGAAGCCCAACCCCAGAGCTGCAGGCAGCAGAATAATGAGGATGCATCTTATTGTAAACTTCAAAACGGGAATGAGGAGATGCAGCACAAGGCAGGGAAGAGAGAGATATTTGATCATTGTCATCCATTAAAAGTTGCTCGCTGTGTAAAGATGTGAATGTGTCGCCATAGTCAGATGGACAAAATACTCATAATGCTGTCGTTTCATCAGCTGAGACATCAGCTCAACGCAGATGAGGTATGTGTCGGAAAATGGGAAGGCTCTTTAACTTGTGCTGCGGTCACAGTAAAGTACAGTACAGAACTGCACTGTAGAGTACAGCTGCAGTGGCTTATTTTGCCTGAAGGCAATTGAGGAGAAGGAGCAAATAGCTGCCTCCTGATGGACAAGTGTGTCTAAAATAAAATGAGAGGGAGGCGAGAATGCCCCATTATGGAAAGCATAAAAGTGGACACAGGAAGCATATGTTCTGCCAAGAACAGCCTGTGAAAATACAAAAAGGACTCTTGTGGGATTTATATTCCCTCTGATTTTGTGAGCCTAATAAAAAAAACAATCATTAGCATTTTAATGTGTAAAGCAAAGTTAGTCTGATCATTTATAGGTTTGGAAGTGTTTTAATGAAGATCAAAATGTTTATTGATGAAAATTGACTGTCTGTTCCCATCTACTTTACCATGCATTGTTTTATACTTCCCAGAAGTTCCCTCCTTTTAAATCCCTGCCTGGAGCTGAGTGTGTCATAAGATGGCGTGTAGGAACACATATATTTCCCAGAGCATGTTCAGTTTAGTGGGTGAAAAAGTGTGTAAATATTTGCACATCTACTCATTAACAACGAGTCAGATGTTTCGGTGTGCTTCTAGCCTACAATAAAAAAAAACTACAGCTAGTCATCAATAGCCAACTTCCTTCTTTATTCATGGGCAGTTATGCACTAATAAACACATGTATGTGCTTGCATACACACATTTTTACCCTTTTACACACACACTCAAACAGAGACATTTAAAATTTTAAACCCCCACTTGTGCAAACGATAAATCACCACTCACATCCTTGTAAAAACAACATTCCCAGGACACAAAAATTAACATCCTCATGGTTTGTCACACACCTGCAAGTGAAGGCGCATATCTGTCTGACTCGATTAGTGAAATTCCAAACATGAGAGTGCTCCACCTCTGTCTGACTAATCGATGTGTGTCATCCAAGACTGTGCACGTTTATGCGTGATTTCTGTGTGATGTGTTTGTGTGATGATGATATAAACACCTGTGTGAAAACAGGTGTCTCTTTATTGCTGCTTGTCCTAAATGTGGATAAAAGAGTATCAACACTGCTATGCCCAGAGTGCACAAGTGTGCGTGTGTGTGTGTGCGTGTGCGTGTGCGTGTGTGTGTGTGTGTGTGTGTGTGTGTGTGTGTGTGTGTGTGTGCGCGTGTGTGTATTTTTCTATCTCTGTCCAGCCAGTCTAAAATTGGATGTTGGATTTTGGAGAGAGTACAGCAAGGAATATTACAGCAAGCAGTGGAAAACTCCATCTCACACTGTGTGTTTGTGTGTGTGTGTGTGTGCGCTTGTATACACACATTCAAGTACAGGCTCACAATCTGTTGACCTTTCTTTTTTTAAAGACAGGTGATATTTATTCTTCCGGAATACAAATGTTGTGTGATATATATATTTTTTTCCAGTTTCAATTTATCTTGCACAAATGTATAAATCCACACACTCTGACCCTCACGCTCACACAGTAGCCGCAGTGTCTTCTCTGAGTGGAAATCTCTGTGAAGAAATGTGCACAGTGCAAACCACAGGAGTGACAAATAAGCAGCTGCAACTGTGCTTTGTACACTGACATAATTTGCTTATGTTGTTTACTCAGAACATCAACATTTACATTCAGATTAAGTAAAATACCTTCATGCTGAGTTAACTCTGCTGACTGTCCAGCACCCACAGAAATTGTTAGCGACGTAGCAGCACCTAGCGGTACCAGCAAGTGTTCTGTGCTTTGTGCCTCACAGTAATGTATCTCTGAACTGTGACTCTTGAAACTTTGTCCGTGCTCCAGCAGTGCAGTTAATTAGGCAGCAAGGAAGCTTTACAACGCCGAGGCTGCCGGTTGTAATGTCAATGACAGTAATTAGACAAATATGGAAGCCTGCACGTTTCCATAACATGCTGTCTGAATGTCATGGATAGCCGAGAGTGTCATACCTTTGCAGCATTCTACATTATTTTTCAGCTTCACATCTTTTTTCTCATCCCTGAAAAAAGTCCTGGCATGCCACGAGGAAGAGGCTTGTTTCTGATCACATCCAGCTGCTCGCAGTGTTGAGCGGATGCGCTTCAACGGGCAGTGTGAAAGTGTCTGTGGCTGTTCTGTCATGCGATGGATGGTCATGAGTTTGTTTCGTTGGAATTAAAATCCTGTGTTGTCTGTGTTGTTGTTTCAGGGCAGCAACGGACCATAATGTGGACAACACCACTGCCATGTTAAGAGAGTGGCTAAAGAGAGCCCAGCATGTCTACCACTATGTGGAGTGGAGACCCATGGAGGAGCCGAGGTGAGTCACGCTTTCCACAAATATCTTTTATTAGCATCTACTCAAGCCCCTTTTCTCATGTCACAGTTTGTACATCCTTGATTCCTTTCCTCACCTCCTCTCCTCGCATCTCAAATGGGAGTGACTAAGATGGAGGAGTTGAGGGGGAGACACAAGGAGAGAGGAGTCATTTAATAAAATGAGACATCTTCACTTCAGAGCTGTCATTCATAATTACTGTCACAGTAATTAAATATGGCATGTGGCACAGCTGCATCATCTGTCCATTGTCCCATGCTTCATATATTCCCGCTGTATGTCACGGGTGCCGAAAAAACACTCGTGCAGGAAACACTCGTGACATCCTTCAAGATGACCATCTCAGATCCATTTCCGGGTCACAGGAAGGAGGACGGAGGAGAGAGGAGACAAGGAGGCACAAAAATTGTGAAATGAGAAGAGCTTAAGGTCATTTAGACTTTGATTCTATCCTTGATTTGCTCTGTTTTCTCACATAATTTGTGTTTTTATAATCGGATGTTTAAGACCCCTCAACAACCTTTTACCCCTGTGTCAGGTCCTACACTGATGAGTGGGGTGCTAAGCACTGGCCTCCTTCAAGGTTCAACCATGTGATGAAGCTGAGACAGGCAGCACTGAAGGCTGCCAGGGAACGATGGGCTGATTACATACTAGTAAGACTTGCTTTTTTTAATCTTCTAATGAATATGTAATCATGCAGCCAGAGACACTTGTGGTAAGCAATTGACAATTTCTAAATTATACAGTTCAATTTGGCAGACTTTTTCTGCCAAATCTATTAAGTTAAGGGTACTAAGTAAAATAAACAACACCAAACATGTGAGGAGGAGAGTTGGGGGTTGTATGGGGCAAACAGAGTAACAGTGACAACTAGTGGTGGGTGGTATTTCGGTAATATAGTTGTCTAAGGTATTACGCCATGCCACTGCATTAATTTTGCAATATCGTCAATACTGGGATATTTTTTAAAAGCACGAAATAAAGCTTACAAATTTCCAAGAATTTCAACTGTCAGAGAATTCCACATCAGTTGCTTAAAAGGCTACGACTCCAGAGATAACAAAAATAAAATATCTTAACTAGATGGTTAAGGCTAGTTAAAAATCTAAGTACTGTAATAACGACTGTATGGACCGGGCATTACGTCAGATTTTTTTAACTGGCTATTTTGGAGCCATCAAAAGTCGTGCCTAATAGAATTAACGTCTCTGCTAAATGTCAGTTGGCTTAATAGTCTAGTCTACTTGCGCAACATTCTAAGAAGAGAAAGAAACATTGTGTGTGACAGTTTGCCTGATTGAGCAGAAATGAGTGGAACTGTGGAGACAAGTGAGGGGACCGAGGATGAAACTTTAGTGCCGAAGAGAGGAGGGACGTCGGTGGTATGGAACTGGTTTAGTTTTAAATCATCGGACACCGACCAAAAAACAGTATTTTGCAAGTTGTGCAGCTGTGTCATGTCAGCTAAAGGTGACAACACGAGCAACCTATTTAGTCAGAGGCAGCGACAGAGGCTGGTACTGCTCCTGCACAATCAAAGAAGCCCAGGAGCAGCCTAGGTAGCTTCTTCAAGCAGTGCAACAGTGCAGCACCACAGCCTGGTATTGCACAGCCTGGTATTGCAGTGGAGCTAGACAGCTACCTGCTGTCAGTGGCAGCTGACAGCGAATCTGACCCATTGGAATGGTGGTGTATGAACTCCTCCCACTTCCCCTGCATGAGTCGCTTGGCAAAAATATACCTGGCCATCCCCGCCCCAACTTCCCCCTCTGAGCATGCTTTCAGCCTGGGGGGCAATGTTGTGACATGCACCAGGGCATCCCTCAAGCCAGAAAATGTTAACAGGCTGGTGTTAAGAACTTTGAGGGCTACTTGTTATTTTGATTACGTTTCATTGAAGTTTTAGTTTACTGTTTTTCGTTATTTCATTCCTACACAGGAAAAGATGGCATGTTGTTCTAGTAATTAGGGGCCTCATCGAGATCATTTTATTATATTTATTTATTTATTTATTATATTCATTCATTCATTCATACCTTAATCTTACTTGATCTTCGTACTCTTTGAAATGTTTTTTCAAATAAAAAATACTTTTGAAATGCATAATTTTGGCTCTTTTGCTCCTGTACACATAAAATAGTATTAAGTTTATTAAGTGTATAAATACCATGATATAATACAGATACCGTCCATACAGTTGAAAATACCGTGATAAAATTTGTATTCCATATCGCCCACCCCTGGTGACAACTGTCTGATTATAATGGAAATACTGTAAACCTGCATCAAGATGATTGGACGGTACTAGTCAGCTGATGGCCACACTGCTGATGAAGGAGCCAGTGAGTGTAAAGCATGAATGAAGCAGCTGATGCCAAGAAGTGAATGACATCAGTGGTCTGGCTGAACTTCCACTGTGCTGCAGTTATATTTTAAATTGAACATGAAAACCTCACATTCGCGATGTAATTCTGTCTGCCACCAGGCACAAAATCTCCCAGGAAAAACAAGGCTGACTGGCACCATTTCTATCTGCTGTCGTGTCTCCATTACAGACTCAATGAATGAATAAACTCACGCTTTTGTCCTGCGTTGTTGGAAGTTGTTACTTTGAGGAAAAGGGAAAGCAATCCAGTCTTTGACACAGTGGCGCCAACAATAATGCCACTTGGAAACACTGGGGTGGGGGTGTCTGTTTCCACTTTAAAGATAAACCACAAGTGTCTGCAGTTTAGTTTCAGAATTGATATGATATGATGAGTGACTGGTCCACTCTGACTCTTTAGTTTGTAGACAGTGACAACCTGTTGACCAACCCCCGTGTGCTCAATCAGCTGATGGCTGAAAACTTGACCCTGGTGGCTCCCATGTTAGAGTCGCGCTCGCTCTACTCCAACTTCTGGTGTGGCATCACCCCACAGGTACAGTTTGTACTGACTGGTATACATCTGTCCATCCACTCAGCCTGATTCATTACCTGAACCTGGTGCTGTTCATCTCCTTCCTCTGTGTCAGGGTTACTATAAGCGAACCCCAGACTACCAGCCGATCAGGGAGTGGAAGCGACTCGGCTGTTTCCCTGTTCCCATGGTGCACAGCACCTTCTTATTAGACCTGCGCCGTGAATTCAGCAGGGACCTGGCTTTCTACCCTCCTCACCCGGACTACAGCTGGGCGTTCGATGACATCATGGTGTTTGCTTTCTCAGCGCGTCAAGCAGGTGAGTTTGAGAACTCAACTCACAACAAACTACCACATTTGTAGCAGGACTGCCACATGACAGCTTTGCTTTGATGAACTGAGGACTGTCAGCGACTTCTTTAATTCATTAGTTGTGGATTACAAACTGGTTTTTATCTGCACATGTATGAAGCTGTATAACACTCAGATCTTTTTGCTGGCTCTATGCCCATGTGTCAGATTAGGGGAGATTAGTCAAAGCAGAGTAAAATGGATCCATATGTTTGTCTGGACTGTTATTGTGCAACAATATCAATGTTTGTAGATTTGTGTGTTTGACGTGAGTAATGATCGGTAATGATAGGGAACAAACAGAACCGTTAAGCTGTCCATTTTATAGACAACAAGACAACTAAACAACTAAAAATAAAACACATTCCAGCATTCACACAGATATACAAACACAGACTCTCACAGAAACACAGATGCTTGGTTTCTTCTATCTCACACATGTGCTTCAATACAATGAATAAAAGTACATGTAAATACACAGTGTCAAAGTGAGAATATTTAACTTTTAAAAGAAGGACTAACACATTCTTCTCCTCATAAATAAAATGTTGAATTCATAAGCAATAAAACACTTGCGTTGACTAATGGTAGCTAATGGTAGCAAATGTCTAATGATGATTATGCAACTGCAAGTTAGTACACTGGCTTTTTACTTCTGCTACATGTTAGCATTCACTATTATCCTGTAAATGTCGCTGTGGCCACAATGGCGGCCTTTCAATAAAAGTTACGTAGATTGCTTTAAACAAACATATTTGAACCCACATCATTCTAAACCAGAACTGAAATGTAAAAAGTATGAAGCGTTACCAGAAAAACATTACAAGAAATTTCATGTGTCATCATATAAAACACAATTAAATAATTATTATATAAATAATTGAATGATGAAACAGAACCCAACTCAAATTTAATGTAAAAACGATGGGTAATTCTTACAATGCAATAAATACATTATATTTAATAAGTAGCATTTCTTTCACAATGATGGTTATTGCAACACATGTTTTGATGGACAAACACACTGATATACAGTAGTTGTTTATCTTGATAACAGATTTCTCCTGTGTAAAGCCTGGGGGGCCACATAATGTGGTTTATTCCTCATCAAGCATCCAATGCATTTTTTACTGTTTATCTAAACAGATAAGATCCCCTCCCAATGAGAACACCCTGATAATCTGATTTGTTAATTTTAAATGTTTGGGTGAGTAGTTTGTATTTACATTTATTTACATGTGTGTGTGTTCCAGGTGTGCAGATGTATGTGTGTAACAGAGAGCACTACGGTTTACTGCCTGTCCCTCTCAAAGCTCAGCAGAATGTGGAGGATGAAAGCGAGAGTTTTATACACACCATCACAGAGGCTTTGAGTGAGTACGCACGCACGCACGCACGCACACACGCACGCACGCACGCACACACACACACACCAGCTGTTATTTAAATTTACTATCTTTCACTCTTTGATTATTTCTCCTCTCAGGTTTGTTTCTTCTCCTTCTTGACCTCTGTGACCTTTCATGATTGCATCCTGTCAACTGTCTTTGCTTTAATCCCCCCTCCTCCATACTGTCTCCCCCTCCTCCATATTGTCTCCCTCCCCACCCCCACCTCATTCTCTTTTTCTCTTCTTCTCTTCCTGTTGGTATCCCTCACTGCTCTTCTCTCTGCTCAGATTCTAAATAAACCAAATTAAACAAACGACTACAATCCAGAGGAAATTCAAACATTTTCTAATCCTGTTTTAACCTTTTGCCTCCTTTCTCTCTCTGTCAACAGTTTACCACAACATTGAGCCCTCTGAGCACCTGTACTCTCCTCCATCCCCGCAGGACACGATAGGCTTTGATAAAGTGAGTAGTGAGTGTGCTGAGCTCTTCGACTGTTTCTCTGTATATTTACTGTTAATCAGCAACTCCCACCTCCTGTTTTCATAGCAGTTCTTCTCCTTTCCTCCTCGTGTGTCCATGTTCTTCTTCTTCTTTCTTTTCGCTTGCCTTTATCTCACACCTCTCTGAACCCAACTTCTGTTTTATCTGTGCTTTGTTTCTTTGCATTGTGCATCTCCTGTTCTAGAAAGAGAGACAGTGACACTGAGCAAAACACGCGAAAAACAAACAAACATCAGGAATATACTTACAGATTGAGGTTTCAGAACAAAGGAAAAGTTTTTTTACTTAAATGAACATGTCTCTGTTTTTTCTATTTAAATGTTTAGATTTTCCTGATCAACCTGAAGCGTCGGCTGGACAGAAGAACCAGGATGTTGAAAACAATGACTTCACTGGGCCTACATGCAACGCTGACAGACGCAGTGGACGGCAAGTAGGTCACAAACACTCACGCTCACACACACTCAAACACTGCATACACTTGATGAACTGACCTGAAAAGCTGATTTGATCTTGAAAGGACAATCTTTTGAAGTTTAGTTTATTGCACCACAACAAATGTACGATTTTTTTTTACCTTAAACATCTGATGCACTTTAACTGCGCTCTTTCTGACATCTATATCCAAACATCCCATCTAAACAGAGATTTGTTGTTGTAGCAGCAATATGCTTTCCCTCCTCAGCACTTTAATCCACATTTGAGAATGTCCTAATCCTTCCTCTAGCCTTTGTTTGTTTGGCAAAATGATTTACTTGTTGCAGCTTGCTGACTTTGACTTTGCTTTATTTTGCAGTGAAGCTTTTTTTCACTCACAAGAGACTTAGCTGCATAATGCCATGTGTAGTTAAAAGGAATATCTGTCTTTTTCAACTTCTTCTCCCTCTCTCTCAGGGCTCTCAATACGTCTCAGCTGCAGGCGCTGGGAATAGAGATGATGCCGCGCTACAAGGACCCTTACTCTGGTCGTGTCCTCACCCGGGGGGAGATTGGATGCTTCCTCAGTCATCACTCTATATGGATGCAGGTGAGAGCAAGGAAGAGTAACACAACAACATGGAGAAGAAAGTTTGTGAAGTGTCCTTCCAGAGGAAACCAACTTGCCTCCAGATCATAGTTTGCTATGCAGAAAAGGTAGTAAACTATAATTCAAAATTCTATTATTAATAAATTTGTTATTATTTTGCATATTTGGGTGTTTTATTTTAATTTATATTCATAAATCCATTTCCAGACCAACCAAAAAAAATCAACTGGTTTGGTGAAGCTAATGCCCCTCTGCAACACACACAGTAAGCTAGCTGAGCTAGCTGTAAGCTAGTTAAGGCAACAGGAAAGTATGATTTTAATCTGATATTGACTGTGGATAATGTGGTATTGTAAGGAAATATGAACTCCTCATAAATGTGGACATATATGTTCCTTTCTTTGTAAAAAATTCATTGTAGGCTGTGTGAACCGATGAGAACTTAAATTTATTAGCTGGCAACAACAACCAGAAGTTAAAAGACAAAACTGGTAATGATATGAATGAAAAAGTGGGCTGACCTCGTGAGGTCAATCGTCATTTAGCTCCTTTAACCATCTGGATGAAAATTGCATTACTTAATTAAATTCAATTTGCCACTTTGATGTAACATTTTCTAGAACGTTACATAGTTATGATTAAATATTAAAATTAATAAATGAAATACGCAACAACCAAATTTAAAGTTAGGAAATATATTCATCCTTATGTTTTATTTTTGAAGAATTTAACACAAAAAACCAAAAAACAATCTTTTTATTAAATTAGTCCCACCCATTAAAAAAACTAAACAAAAAAAAGAAATACAGAAATCAGAAATACTGAAAAAAAAGTGTTGTAACTTTGGCAGAAAATGTTATGTTCATGTAGGACCCAATCACTTTTTTCTTTTAAACAATCTAAGGTTCAAGAGATTCAACAGAAAGTGTGGTGGAGAGTCTGTCTTGTTATAATTTCTTGTTATAATTTTACATGCATATTATAGATAAATCAAAGGACAAACATCACCAGGAATAATGTAAAAGAGAGGGGCAATCTGAACAGGCACAACAACCACAGCTGTTATTTTTTCATTTTAATGTGAGTGTTTGTGTTTTCTGACCATCAGGTGTTGGAGCTTGGCCTCGACAAAGTTCTTGTTTTAGAGGACGACGTGAGGTTTGAGCCCAGGTTTAAACGACGGCTGCAGGCGATAATGGATGACATAGACAAAGCCAAGCTGGACTGGGATCTCATGTAAGAACAACAATCCATTTTTTTCAAATGAATGTGTAAAGGAAAAGGTTTGCGCCCATTTGTGTGCAGCCTCATCAACACACCCTTTCTGTCTCCGCTCCAGCTACGTGGGGCGTAAGCGTATGCAGGTGCAGCAGCCGGAGCAGTCCGTGGACGGTGTAAACAACCTGGTTGAGGCCGACTACTCCTATTGGACACTCGGCTATGCACTGTCACAGCAAGGAGCCCGGAAGTTAATGTCTGCTGATCCCTTCACAAGGATGCTGCCTGTAGATGAGTTCCTGCCCATCATGTTCAACAAACACCCCAAGTCAGTCTTTACTTCAGTTTTCTGTTATTTTAAATCACAGTGCTGCATAAGCTCGCAATATACTGAATGTGATAACATGCGCATGAGATACAAAGGCGTGTAGTTTTGTTTGAGGGGTGTACTGCAGAAAACCACAAAGCTACAGAAAGAAGTATTTCAGTATAATGTTCAGAAACACAGACAGAATGACACATTCAGACGGCCTGACAAATATTTACTGAGGACCACAGGTAGATGATGGCAGGTGCACTCTTACATAAGAATATATCAAGTAATGCACAGCTACAACCTCTATCCAGCTTCTTCTTCTTCTTCTTCTTCTTCTTCTTCTTCTTCTTCTTCTTCTTCTTCTTCTTCTTCTTCTTCTTCTTCTT
>JBBPCS010000375.1:5976133-5993668 GCA_037974645.1 Hollardia meadi
TGCCCCCCCCCCCCCCCACCATGTTCTAAGGTGGCTTACTGTTCAGTTTCACAATTTACAGGAAAAGGTAGCAGTTCTTTTAAACAGCCCCCTCTGTCAGCTGAAAGTGGAACTGCAGACACAAAGTCCCCTCACTGCAGTGTGCAATACTGGGAGTTGCTCAGTGTGGGTAGAGTAAACATTTGCCTCCACGTTGAATAAATGTAGATACATTTATTCAAGATAATTAGACTATCATATAAAATGGTAACAACAAAAGATTCACGATTTGAGAAAGATTCATTCATTAATCATCATTCATTAATCAGTTATTACACAACACAAGATTGTGTAACAAAATAAGAGCTGTAGTTCCATGCTACGAACATAAAGACAAAAGCTAAACTAATGAATAAATAATGAAGGCACCAAAATAAAACTTTTTACAGGAGGAGTGTAGTCATATTTGTCTGCAGCAAAAAATAGTTATTTAAACGTCATAATCCCATAATTGTGTCTAATTATTTATATTATATTATTATATTGTAATTGTATGTACTATGTGTATGTTGCAGCCAGAGGCTCATGCAGATACTGGGACATAGTTTAATGTGCAGTAGTTTTTTTTTCTCAACAGCAAAAACACAGGGGGAAATTTTGTTCTCTGTAGTCTTCTGGCAGGTTTTCTCTGCTGTTTTCTCAGTTACTCTCTTACTACTAGCTGTGGTGAATCTTCACTGAACTGGAGTTTTTTTTTTCTACTACTACTACTACTTCAAAACATGCGATGGTTCATTAAGGTGGTGGAAGGGTTGGAAAACATATTACACTAGTACAATGCCAATTTGGAATCTCAATATTGACTTCATATAAGGAAATAAGGATGTAGTTGCAAATTTACCTGTTAGCTGTACTACATTAATTTATATACTAAAAATATAATTTCTGGGGTACCTTATTAAAAATATCAAACATATTATTTTCACATTTCTGTCCAAGTGGGTACTCGATTAAAGTCTTTGAAGATGTAACTTCCTTTGCACCTGACGTGTTTTTGTTTCTGCTTGTTACATTAGATCAAGCCCAGGTGGA
Organism: Hollardia meadi; assembly: GCA_037974645.1. Taxonomy (NCBI): domain Eukaryota; kingdom Metazoa; phylum Chordata; class Actinopteri; order Tetraodontiformes; family Triacanthodidae; genus Hollardia; species Hollardia meadi. The sequence continues at coordinate 5,977,205 of JBBPCS010000375.1, forward strand.
CAAAATGGGGAGGAAACTGTAATGGTTTGGGGTTTTATTTGTTATTTCCTGTTTCTGTCCTCATGTGTCTTGTCTTACTTTACACTTCCTGTCTTTGTTCTTTTCCCACCACTGTGATTGACTGCCCCACCCTGACTGGTTTTACCTGTTCCTTGTTAACATTCCCTTCCTTGTGTTTTTCCTGTAAATCCGTGTCGTCCCCTTCGTTCTTTGCCAGTTCATCGTGTCACCTAGTGTGCCTTTGTCATAGCATATCCCGTGTTCCCAGCGCTTTTTGATTTCTGGACCATACCTGGTCTTTGTGTTTTTACCTGTACCCTGGAATTGTTTGCCTTCTTGGACTGCTTTCCTGGTTTTGACTCTCTGCCTGCCTCTACACCCCTTAAGCCTAGTGTCTTGTATATTAATAAACGTCTCTTCACCTCACCAGCTACGTGACAGTGTCTGCACTGGGGTCCAGCCCCTTTAGTGCTTTTTGGCACTAACTGTGACAGAAACGCTTGGGAACTTGTCAGTGTGGCTGCTGTCAAATTTTTGACTATCACACCAAATTGCACAATGCGCAGTGAGAGGCTTCTCTTCTAGACTGACACATTTGTTTAAAGAGTTCTAATATTTTAAAAAATAAAATTATCCTTGGAAAAAAAAAATAAGGCTGATAATATAAATGTTCCCGTGACATCACCCAGTACATCAGAGAAAAGGTTTAGCTAATAGCATTGCTTAATTAAAAAATACAACTTCGGAACATCATTCTGAAAGAGGACTGAGAATACCTTTAGAATAAAAATGGCAACAAAAAAAGTGCCAAATCTTTAACATTTTCCTTGTGATCAAGAAAAATCCCGTTTTTTTTAATCGAAAAAAAACCCTTAAATGTATAAAAGTAAAACATTTTAGTCAGACCTTTAGATCACATCTTTGAACAAAAGGTTAGGTCAGAAATACAAAACAATAAATGTCTTTTGTAGTTCTACCCAGTAGCCTATAGAAAATAAAAGTACAAATCAGTCGTGATCACTGTTATATCACTGTAAAATAATTGTACTTTATAACATATATACAGTATCATGACTTACCTAATTTGCTGGCCATGTTTGGGTTAAAAAGTGTAAAATAGATGTTGCAGCTGAAGTGAAGACAGAGTTCAGAGCATCTGCTGCAGCTTCTTATAGAGGCTACAAATCACACCCACAAATGGCTGCACTGGTCTTGCAATGACAGTGAAATTAAAATGTTTTCAAGGTTCAAAGTAGCACAACACTGGGTCGCACAATGAAATGTCAGTTTTACCCCTTCAGGATACTTATATGTGACAAGTTATTTCCTTACAAAATCTCAAAAACAAATTTAATGACACAGTGGCATTAATGAAAATTAAATAAAAAACAGTTATGGCTTTGTACAATCATGGCAGCTCTATCTACATGTCATTCACACAGGCCTGTTCCGAATACATTCCTGAGAAATTGGACACAGCAAGAACACTTTTGGCAATTTGGACTGTTCTTGACTGTTCTTGTTTGTTTGTTTACATGGTCATTGGTTATGACTCAAGTCAACAACTCATGATTGTCATGTACCATTTCTTTGACTTGAAAAATGTGAATCTTTCCATAATTTCTTGTACACATATATTTTACTCCATTTATTCAAATAAAATTACTAATTCAATAATATCTGATATATTTCTCTAATATTGGTGGTTTTAGATTTCCATGTAAATTTTGTAAGGGAAAAAAACACTTAAAATTTACTTGAACTTGTGACATTGTAAGTGATTGGAAGCATTGTAATAAATATGTTAAATGAAAACGATAATCACTTAATCAGACTACTGTTGAGTACCATGAAAAAATTCTACCAGATGTATATAATCCTGGACACATTTTAGCCATGGTGTTCCATATTCATTTGATAAGTGAAGCAGTGCACAGTCTTATGTGGCGCTTTAAAGAACTACTGCCATTTCTTGGAAACACCTAAGCAAGGTGGACCTTTGTGCAGCAGTATCTGCTGTTTAGAAAAATTGCTGCCATTTCTTGTAAATGGTGAGGGTGGGGTGCAGAGATACCACGGGGAAATCCTGGCAATTAAACAGGTGCGGATACAGACGTCAGATAAACAGACAAATTATTCAAGGTGGCTGGTTAGTGTCCTTGTCATTCTACAACACACGGTTACACAATGAAATCAAAGTCGTTAAGGCTACGTAGGTAGGGAGGCAAGTCTGGTCCTACCCAAGTTGCAGTAAATTAGTTTTATGTTAAACTTGAGATGAAGAATAGTTAAGTTGAATGGTTGCTGTGAGAAATAAAAACATAACTTGTCACAGTTGTCCTGATGGATTGTGGAGCTGCTACACTCCCACTTATGGGCTTAAAAAATTAGCCCAGAAATTGATGTTTACATCCCGTCCTATGACGAGTACGAGCCTCTTGTCCATTAGGTGCACGTCTCCTTTTGCGATGATACGGTGTAGTTTGGTAGAAAGAAAATGGTTCCTACATGAAGCTCACAACAAGGTCTGTGGATTATCTTGAGTAACCGGGTCATGATTTCTAGAACATTGCATTTGTTATTTTTTTGGCACTTTGACCTGACGTCTCTATAGCCGATATCTTAAAAACGTGGCAACTCGCACCAAAACAGCCTACATGGATAAATATCACAACATGTAAGAGTAAAAATATGTTTTTTGATTTTGGGGTGAACTGTCCTTTTAAAGCTCTGCCGCGCCTTAGTACAGCCTCACAGAGCTATGATATTAGTTTTTTTGAAGATGTTATTAAGATATTACATTACCTTCGGACAGATTGTTCTATTGTGTGCCAATGATCCCTTATTGTTTCTGTTTTAAGGGAGGGAGGCCCCCTGGACCCCTGTCTCAGAGCACAGGTTTTTCCTTACTATTTTCCAAAGTGGTTGAAGAAAACCCTCTCATTCCTCCTTAAGCCCCTGGTGAGTTTTCTCCTTCTGCGACAGACATGCATAAATACAGACTAAAGAAAGTTTAATTCTTCCTCAGGCATGCTGAGCATGATGGTTTGAAAATTACCATGACAAACAGTGAAATAAATGTGTATTATGTCATGCTTGTCTTTTGCAGTCTCCCCGTGGTTCTGTGATCTTAAGTGCTCTCTGTGGAGTTGGGTGAGAAAGTAATTTTGAAGTTGACAGTTTGTGCTCGAGGTTTTGTTACTCGCACATTGCATGTAATGGACAAAATGCCAAAACATACTCAGGGGCAGGTCTACAGGGGTAACATGTGGGTGGTAGCAAAAAAATGTCTGCCACCCCAGTTTTGGACATTCTAATTCAAAAATATATGAAAGATAGGAGGGAAATGTGGGATAGATGGTCAAAAAGAGATTTTCTCCCCATAAGATAAGAAACAGCTTTGCCATAGTGTGGTGCCAGCAGCCTTGAGAGGACACATGTTTGGTAACAGACAGATTTCACCCAGTTGCCGCTAGCCATCCATGCAGTGGGCAGCAGCTGTTTTCTCCCAGTCCTGGCTGCACACAACAGCTACTGTTGGCTTTTTTTTCAGGCTAAATGTGTGTATAGAGTTGCAAACCTCTACTTGTAGAATTACAGAACAGATGGATAGTAGCAGGGTTGTTTTGTTGAAGCGTTTTGTTTTGTTAATGTTTTGTTAATGTTTTAAACCTGACAAAACCCAAATATTAACCGATGCTTACAAGTGTTTCCCGACTGACTTAATTGCAGTGAGAGTTCAGTCAAAGCTTGGTACCTGAGAGTTTGTACTTTCACTATATTTTCAAATTGAAGCTCAGAGAACATCAGCATTAATCAGTATTACTGGATAAACACTGGATAATTAAGTATTAATATTAAGTAATTAATAAGTTAATAAATCCATCCTATACATATTCCTCTGGTTCCCCCCCTGAACATACTGATTCTTTCTCTGCCTTGTTTTTAGATCTGTTCCAGATCTGTGGAAGCAGCATGCTGCTGTTGAGGTACTGTGTCAGCTACTAATGCTTGTGCATGTATGAGTGCTTGCAGAAGAAATAAAATTATCTTGTGTTTTTACTAGGACTACATTGATGAAACGATAGCAGAGTGGAGGAGATGCAACATAGACGTGCTGCTGTGCCCTGCTATTGGACCAGCCTACAACTTCTTATACTGTGGCAAGGTTTCCCGTACGGTACCCTGAACTGTTATGTGTGTAATACCTGAAAGGGCATTGTGAAAGATTAGAGAGATGTCCGAGATGTAATAGTATCCTGTTTTTCACAGCACATTACTGTACAGAACAGCATATAGCACGACTATAAAACCCAGTGTAACACAGTGAACAACCTGTTTCTATTTTTTGTCCTTTCAGATGTTCTCTCTTTGACGATGGTTTACAATCTCCTTAACTTTCCTGCGGGGGTTGTTCCTGTTTCCACGGTGACGGCTGAGGATGAGGAGGAACTTGGGCACTATAATGGCATTTATCAGGATCGCTTTGACAAGCTCTTCAAAGAGGTAAGAAACGTGCCAGTGACAGGTGACTGATGCCAAATGATATATTACAGTTATACTTTGTGAAACTTGTTTTTTTTCTGAAAGCTATAATGTGTTTTTCTTTTTAAGGCTTTTTTCCTCGGTTCCCCTCAACCTAATGACTCATTTGTGTTGCTGCCTTTTTCATTTTGATTTACACTGCCTGTTAAACCTTCATCATGTAATCTATCCATGATACTAACAAGCCTGCCAGATTCCAGGGGCCTGTCTTGTGTTTCAACCCTGTCTTCAGTGTCAGGCCATTTCAACTCTTAAATCAGTAGTGCCACAGTTGGTCAGTAGGTGGAGGCAGAAGACTGTGGTGGTGCTGGTAACTGACTGGATCCTGTGTTTGTGTTCAGGCTGTGTCTGGAGGTGAGGGTCTGCCCGTAGCGGTGCAGTGTGTCGCCCTGCCATGGCAGGATGAGCTCTGCCTGCGCTTCATGAAGGAGGTGGAAAAACTGGTTGGACCGAACAAAAAGTAAAGCCTGGAGGCTGCGGGTGGGGCTACTAACTTCAGATTAAATTTGCTTTGAATACAGATAGTGAATGTGAAAACTCTGAAATCATTAATGATGAAGGATGCTGTCCTTAATAGAAGTAACAAAAGAAACAAAACAACAACTTTCTTTGGCTTTTTAGGGCCATGATAAGGATTAAATGAAAGTTAATTGTTAAACTGTGAAACGTAATATTTGTTTATTTGACAATTGACTAATCTCAATATTTCAACATTGAATTTAATTTGTATTGTACTTGTATACACTTAATAATTTTGGTTTTATTAAACATTTTTCTTTAAAATCAAGATTCTAACTGATGTTTTTGGACAGGCATGATTATATGCTCTTTTAGCATCCTGTTTTAGGTGTGAAATAAGCCAAGTCTTTGGTCTTTTTACGCAATACAATATGAAGAGGACCTACATATTTTAGAAGAAATTGAATTAAAGTCACTATTAGGACAAGAGGCACCGCAAAACCACATGCGGAAAATGGTGAAAATTAAGATTTATAATGAGTATGGAAAATAATATTGTCTCCATCATTTTCGTCTCTTTAAAAGAACTGAAGGCATTCTGTGATGTGATGACTAAGAATTAAATAAAGTAACCACTGCTGTTATTTGTTTCCAAATGTTGAAGTTGGTTCTCAATAAGTCACCAATAACGCACCCTGAACAGGTCACACATGACCTTCCTCATCTGTGTCACCAGTTGCGGTACATCTTGTGTTGTACCATTTTTAAATCGATATTTACAGGTTTTAAAACTTGGACAGGAAACCCGTGTTTGAATATTTAATGAGCTGAGTTAATAAATTGTGGTGCAACTTGAAGGCATCCAGCAGAGGTGAGGGCACAAAAATCTCTCTTTTTTTTTAACATTCTTCTTCATCCTCCACTTCTCCTTTTCCATCACTGTGTCACAGATGAGCGCAGATCATTTTCATTCTTTTGTGAGTGATTGTTGCACTGATGCCATAGCAGGAAACAGAAAAGAGATAAAGGAGACTAATGACACATGGTGCCTCCATCTACAAGGCCAGCGCACCATGTCGTCATATTGTGATTATTCCTGTGCTATTGTAAATATGTGTTTCTGTTGGGTTTACATAAATTTACATATGTTTTAAAAACTCTCCTGGGATGGAAAACCATTAGGGACAATGTTAGTGTTTTCCATTACAATCCCCCACGTTTGTGCTGCTGTCTCATTGAATGGAAACGGCCGTGTGCGTGCAGAAGAGAAAGGAGGGCACATTAGGCGAGGAGGAGAGCTGGAATTGAGAGGTTGTTCTTAGCATTATCTGTGGCACATAGAGAGAGAGTGTGTGACTCTCGCTGTGCCACTCAGTCAGGGAGCATTAAGCTTTAAGAGGCAGTGAAGAGACTCAGGTCTTCAGAGGGAACTTGACATTGTTCATAAATCCCTCAGGATCTGAGACAGAAGCAATGACAGGTATACACACACACACATGCACAAAGTCATCCTTCAAATTGGCTGATTAAATACGTTTAGGCTACCAATTACAATTTGGCAGTTTTGTGTGTGATACATATTAAAATCAATTTAAATGTATATTCTGTAGCACTTCAAAATCATTGGAAAAGGTCAAAGTGATATTGTGCAAAATCAGTTTGTCAAATATAGCAGTGTAAACAAACAATACATAGTGTAAAAATGGCGACTATATAAACTATGTAATCCTAATCTAATTTCATTAACACAATACCAGCATAAAACACATACCCGTCATGTTTGTAAATGTGTAATAATGATGTAATGTGTCAGACTAATGAAAATGTTATTAGGTAGAGCCAACTTTTACATTTACATTATTTACATTTTAATAAATGTTGACTAATGTAAATTCTTCCAGATAAATGAAAAAAAGAAACACTAATAACAGGAAGCCAACTCATAAATCTAAGCTAGCGCAACATTCTTCTCACTATTAAACATTTTCTAGATGGTAACACATTGGTGAAAACATGAACCCACACTCCCATTTTATAGAACTTACTTTAATCGGTTTTTATAGGCTTTTTTTTCTCAGCAAACATGTCACAGCAGGAAAAGCACAGATGTAAGTAATTTAAAAAATCAGTTTCAGGGTCCTGGTATTGTGCATGCTGGCTCACTGTTGATGTTTTCAGTAACACCTGTGCTGTCAGACTATTTCCTGTGCAAAAAGTTCTGTTAAACAAAAGGACATTCAGACATTCAAAAAAAGAGGACAATCAGCCACATCTAGGTGAAAGGTGTTGGATTTATTTGTATTTGTGTACTGTCTATTTAGGAGTGTGTGCATAAAAGATAATATATTATTTGGAACTCGTCAAAGCTATGAAGGTCTCGAAACATTGCTGCCGTGACAGCTATCAGGACATACAGCAAGTTGCAGTTTAAACTGCAGACGAAAGCCATATTCATTACAGAAACAACAAACTTGATAATTCATGATGGTGCTAAAGGTGCCAGTTATTTCAACTTCAAGTCAATTGTCTCCTCCTCTTGATCCCACTTATATTTACCACCCAGTTTTGGGTCAAAACAGCTGCATCATTTTAGAATATGTTTTTGAGATCTCATTACGTAGTCACGATGCTCTGAATAATATTGATCTGGGATTTAACATGAGAAAGTGCAAAACAAAAGTGAGACAGTATACTGAGAGTTTGAGAAGTTGGATGAGGGCATGGCCGGAGCTCAGCCTTGTTGTAATCATGCAGCCGAACCATCCAACAGGCCAAGGTGCTCTTCTCATGTAACGTCTCATTGATAAGAGCAGCAAACACCTCATTTACAGGAACCTTAGACTATGAGATCAGGTACTTTAAAAGCCATCCAAACACATTCAGACCCTGCCTGTGTGCCAGCAAATAAAACAACTTGATATCGCCCCAACTAAACTAGGATGATTCTGTCTTAATGTCCCATTTCAGGGACCAAGGAGCCCATAGTCTTTATGGCCCCAGAGAATTGCAGGTAGTAATGTTTGACACAGCAGGGCTCCTGCCTTTCAGATGATCAAAGTGACAAGTTCAGCCTGCAACCAGAGCCACTTACAGGAAACATCAAGAAGCAGCAAGATTGGCAGCTTTTAGGTCTTTGGTCCATTTCATCAGCCATTACTACCAGCAGAGGCGACGTGCTGCGGAGGACTAGTGGGAGGAGGGGAAGGCAGATTAACAGACAGCTGATACAGGTGTATAGGCGGTATCAAACAGCAGCTCTGTCAATACAGCAGCCTCCAAATTTCTTCAGAAGGGGCTGGGATCCCTAAAGTATGCACACAGATTTCACTATGACAGGATTAACTGGGAGCTCCGTATGATTTTCTCAGATTCTGTGACTCAACAATTCAGTGATCCACAGTCTATCGGCTTTTAAGGCCCCTATCCCAAGTTTCAAAAGCTTACCCTCCGGACAAGGGACACTCTTTTTCTCCCATACCGTTCCGCTTTCCCTTTTTTGCTGCATTCAGTTGTTCATCACCCACCGCATTCTTGCCAGCTTTCCCATCCTCCCTTCTCTGCACATCTGCCTAGGTTTGAGTTTTCCTTTCTTCGCTCCAGCTCCGTGCTTGGCCCAAGGCCCTTATAGCCAAATTGGTTTACATTGGAGAGATAAATGCTCTGCAAATGCGCTTAAACACGTACAGTAAAAAATGCAGACAGTGCGTGTCAGGATTATCACCCAAGTCAGGGGGAGAAAGGAGAGCGTCTCTGTAGCACAAAGCTGGGGAGCCAGAGTGAAGCCTGCAGATACAGTCCGTCTCATCCACTTCTCAGGAGAAAGAGAGGAGGATTTAGCATTTGCATGCTAGTCTGTAATTCCTGGCATTATATAACTTGTCACCAACAATCAAACTCCTGTGGTATTGTGAAAGTATTGTTTCATATGGGTGAGCAAAGTGTGGAGTTACACTCTAGGGGGAAGGGGTTTTGGTGGCAGCATGGAGACAGCAAGGTCCAAGATGCACGGTAGAGACCACCCTGTAAGCCCAGTCAAGAACTACTCTGCAACACAACATCAGGCTCAGCTCCAGAAGGTGCACCTCAAAATATTCACCTTACCTGAACACAGTGAGTGATATGTAGAAAGAGGCTAATCCAAAATGCTACAGCAATTGAAAGAAAGTAAAAAAAATAAAATAATTAAATGTAGTCCCAAAGATCAGGTCTGTTTGACCGTACAGATGGTGATTTAAGATGCTGCTTGCTTGCATTACTTATGCATTTCATATTTGCACATTAAAATAATGTCAAAATATGCATTTCGTAATTAAAATGTATGAAAGCCTGCATGTGCTTATATGTAAATGTATCACATTTGAAATTTAAATGTAGTGATGTGAATTTTTCACCTGAAATGTATTTCTCATGTGATGTTAAATGTGACATTTTCTTCACGTGATGAATTTAATTTGAAATATCTGAAAATCCATTGTGCATACATGAAACTTTGAAAACCACATTTACCATCTTTTACATTTGATAAAAATGTTAAATGCTTTTTACTTGCGAGAGTCTCATGTTTTCTGTCAGTTTTAATTGTTTATATCACCATAGACAGATTAGGTCTTTGACACGGGAATAAGCTGCAGGCTTTGGCTACACAGACAATCCTTCTTACAAAGGTCAATTCATTATTGCTTCTGTTCTTTTTGTGGGAATTGTTGACCATCAACATATAGAATATCACGAGTATTATCCTTCAATAACATAAAAGTAACTAGTCACAACGAAGAGCCGCCATTATCCTCAAAGGGAGCCTACAAGCATATACAGTATGACACTCCTTCTCCTAAATGGATGTAGCGTCACCAGGTCTCACTTGGTGAAGGCAGGTGGGGCTCATGCAGACAAACTGGATCCTGAAGTTTCAGGAAACGGCATTCTGCCCTCCCTCTCCACCTGCTGCAGCTTCTGCTTCTGCTGCTGCTGCTGCTGCTGAGTAAAACCCCTCCACATGCTCTACCATGAGGATTTGGGTGTTAAAACTTTCAAGGAAAACCACAGTTCCCTCCCCTCACCCCCACTCCAAAAGCCCCCTTTTTTTCAACCCTCCCAATCAATGCTGTCCCCCTTAGACCTCCCAACACAAAGCCCTTGGAGCAAACCAGCACAGAAATCATAGCGCACCATTCAATCATTGTTTTTTCCCCTCTCTCACCCCTTTTATGGTCCCACTAAAGGTTTTAGCTGGGCAGAGAAGGAGGGCTGTCACTGAGGAAACCTTAGCCCATTGATGAAGTGACAGGAGCTGCCAGAATATGATCCTAATCCTGTTTCCAGCATTCTTTTAGCCTGCTGGCATCGCAATTCCTCCACACATTCTCTGAGCTGTCAACTAGGAAAATCCCTCTAATAGCGCATTGCCCAGATACACATCAAAGAGCTCCTGGAAACCTTCAGCGGCTTAGCTGCCATAGTCACACACACACAAACACAGAATTCCCATTAGCTTACACCCATGTGATCGTTCCAAACACACAAAACCCAGACGTTCATGACAAATTGACCACATATTTAAAGAGTATGCCTGAAAAAAGGTTTGTACGAATTGCCTTTGCAGCCCCGAAATTATTTTTATGTACTGTAACCTGCCCCATCCTAAACCACCTACCCCTCTCACCTCCCTTTCTCCAGTTAGACAGTGATATAGTCTTTACGGTCATGGAGCGAGGAGGCAGGAAAAGACCAGGAAAAAACAGGTGTCTGAACTTTGCTGACTCCAGGAACCCTTTCAGTCCTATTTTATCTCATTCTATTCTTACTTAATCCATCGATATCCCAACCAAAGGTAATCTTCTTATGGCAAAGCATTCTGTTTCGGTGCAGCCAAACCTCGGCTGACAGGGTGGGGGGAGAGGGGAGCAGGGAGAGCGAGAGAGTGAGGGGTAGGTGGGTGGGTGGTGGATTGGAGACTCTTTAGAGCCTGACACTGTGCTTCAGTCATTTCATTTAGGATTAGTTATCCTGCGCTGGGTGAACAAGTGTCAGGCTCTCCCCCATGTGGTATGTAAACCTCACCATCTAGGATAGTAGACCCCCTGTGTCTGAATTATTTATGGCTCATCAAGGTGTCTTCAGTGGAACATATTAACCAAAACTAAATTTTTACTATAAAGGGTTGAAGGTAATGTGTGTGGTAAGATTCTGTCATTCCCTCTCACGATGTCAGCCATCCAGAGAGGAGCTGGATTTGACGCACCATAAACTATTCTCTCTCTTGTTGCAAACTTTCTCTCATTTAAGAAAATGTTTTTGGAGTGTTTTTAATGCCTATAAATGAGCGCATGTTTGTCTGTTGGTTGTATGTGATTATATTATATATATTATACAATCTAGACAGCTTTTCTGGTCGTCTTCCTGCTTCAGCTGACAAAAGGCCCAAAGACAAAAACCTTTGAAAATGTTTATATGTAAGACTTTCTTACAAGATAAGTTTCCTCGTGTTTGTTCGTTTCATACATTTTAAGTAACAGGTGATTGCTTGAGTCATTTTTTTAAAATTAAAGCTCCCTCTTTGCTTTGGAAAATGGCAAAGTAAGGCAATGTGAGTCAGTGCAAGCAAATATTTTCATCTTACATTTCCAACTGACGACACTGAGACCACGTGTTATTCTTAGGTGTGGTTTATTCCCTTGCATTATACAGATAAATAACTCACATTTTAAACAACTGAGAAATACATTTCTTGAATCTACAGTGATATAATACATAGAGGATGGGCCCGTGCATCTTTCTGCTGAAGCCAGTGGCTCGGAAAAAGTGGTGACTGTTGAGTTCAGTCTGGCACCCGAGTGGACAAAAATGTCGGCCGGGTTCGTATTTATTTGTCATCATGCCTCCTTCGCAGATTCTCCCCGTAAATTATTTCTGTCGTAGATCCTCTGCTTGGAGCCACATTTGAAAAATAAATTGAACGTTTCCTCTCAAAGCCTTCACACAAAAGGAGACATGGAGCTACTCTTTAGCCAGGCAGATGAAGGCGAACCCGGAGGGATATTTACAACGCTCAATGGATCCAAGCTGGCCGAGCTGAGTGCTGTAACTTTAGAAAGGGAGAATCATGTGTCATCTACAGAAAATACAGTCGGATGGAGGGGTTATATTTAGTGATCTGAGCTTTATTTCTGATATCAGATCAGATATGACTTCATTATGTGTCTTGTCGTGTAAGCCATGCTTCAGAGGGGCGCATGCATAGTTCACGTTTAGGGGTTGAATTCTAGAATATTTAATATCATATATCTTTCTTGAAATGAGACTCAGAGCTCTGCAGCTCAAGACTTTCTGCCCTGACTTCACAGAGGAGGCTGAAATCATAGAGAACAGCTCGCTTTAGTAGAGTTGGCTTGTGCTTCTGACCAGGAGGAGTCGAATACAGGCAAAGATCCACAGGCAAACAGTACAACGGCAACTGCAGTCCAGGTGGGATTTTTTTTTTTTTTTCATTAAGTCCATTGAGTACTTTTCTGTTAAGTCGATCCAGCATCGATGTTCTTCTTGTTCTGGTGTGTTCCCAGCGGTGAGTGATGAGGTGTCGACAGCCCAGGACCCCAAACCAAAATGCCTGATCCAAGACACATTTTGTGGTTTACACGTGTGCCAAAAAAATATGTTGTTTCTACTGTTTGTCATACTGCTCTGATTTTTATTTCAAGTCTAAAGAACTGCAAGCAAAACATCCTGAGCAGTTGTTACGTTAAATTATATGAAACAAGCACAAACTATAATTTGGACACATTTTGAACAGAGGACTTTTGAAATTATTTTTATGACAGCCAATTGGGCCGCAACCAAAAGAGCGTACTTTTAAATCTGGGATATTTGTAATGAGTTTTCAGAGATGGTCGAGGTGGGAGGTCAAGAGGAAAGTGAAGGGTGGCCCAGAGTCGCCTCCTTTTGACAGGGCCAATAATTTATAAGAACGGCCCTGACTAGAGGGCGAATGCATACGCTGAGCAACCCAAGCTTCAGTTGGGGAGCGTGTCCAATCCCAGCGATGCTGCATGCTGCTTGGCCCTCAGACGAAGGTTCTCAATGCTGGTGGTCTTGCTGTTGAGGCTTCCAGGGAGGCTGCCTGGCGCTGCCTGCAGTAGCGGGCTGTTCCATACCTGCTGGGCCTGTGACAGGGTCTGGTAGTAGGACTGGCAGGGCAGCGAGCCCAGCGGGGACGGCATGTTGACGTTCATGCCCAGGTAGGGCAGAGAGGACGGCGTGCTAATGTCAAAGGACGGGTAGTGCACCAGGTTGTTGGTGGCGGCCATGTGCTGCCGAAACTGCTCCTGCAGGCGGAAGAGGCTGAGAGGAGACGAAGCGTAGGAGTTGCTTTGCGCCAAACCGCTGGTTGCGCTGCTGGAGGACGGCAAGGTGGGGGAGCTCAGGGGAGAGTCTGCGAGACAGGGAAAAAGAAGGAGGACTTTAGTATGTTTGGACACACACTGACTTGCGTTCATCCTGTAAATTGTGTGTTAGAATTTAAATACCGACTCAGTAAAAATATCTATGATTACAGGATAAAACAGGAAAAGTACTGCACTCATTATGCAGCGATCATATTTACCTGATGCAGGGTTCAGCCGTTTGCAGGATGGGGAGTTGCTCTCTAGCTGCGCTGCCCCCTCCCCCTGCATCTCCTCCCCAATCTTCGCCCTTGTCTCCCCTCTCATTTCGTCCTCCTCTCCGTCAGCATTATCTTCTGCTGCTGACTCGCTGTCCGATGGCTCAGGGGAGGTGACGTTGACTTCCACGCTCATCTCTCCCGGCTGGGGCTGCGTGGCTGTTTCTGAGTGACAGGAGGAGGAAGAGGAAGGAGGGGGAGGAGTGTGGGCCTCAGGAAGCGGGGTGGTAGGAGTGGTGTTGGTGTTGGTGAGGTCAGTCTTGGAGTCCTCTGTAGAGCCCTCTGCAGCTCCAGCCGCCTCCTTCTGTTTCTGGAGCTGCTCCTTCTGCAGGCTGCGCTGCTTCTTACGAAACTTGGCCCGCCGGTTCTTGAACCAGACCTGGCAGATATTAATTATTGATATAGGATAGAAAGATCAGTGCTTGGGTCAAGAACTCAAAGTAACTTAGAGTTACAGTGGACAACTTTAAGCTGCCTTGTCTTCACTTTGCCCGTCCATTATAACTTTTAACAACACACGACTGCCTTTAAAGGTCCAGTGTGTGGGATTTAGTGACATCTATCAGTGTGGTTGCAGATTGCGACCAACTAAACACCCCTCGTCTCACCCTCCTCAACTCCTAAAAACATGAAAATCACCAAAGGCCCTCAGTAGAGCCAGTGTTTGATATTTCCTTTTGGGCTACTGAAGAAACCAACATTCCGTGGAAGAGGACCCGCTCCCTCGATAAAAAATAAAAATAAGCTCATTCTAAGGTAATTGATTCTTATTTTCAGGTGATTATACACTATTGAAAACATGAATATTTCCATTTCTGCCCCTAAATCCGACATGGTGGAGCTGTGAGTTCACCTTTTTGTTAAACCAAATGGAGTGAAACAGGCCAGCAGCACACAAAATAAATACATTATGAGGGGTATTTACCTGAACGCGTGCCTCAGGCAGGTTGGTGCACATGGCCAGGCGTTCACGCATCACCACATCAGGGTAGTGGGTCTTCTGGAAAGTTTTCTCCAGGGCCTCCAGCTGCTGGGCGGTGAAGGCCGTCCGACTACGCCGCTGCTTTCGGTGCTGGGAGCCATACCGAGCCTCAAGGATAATGTCTTGAAATGTGCAGCCGTTGAGAAACAAGAAACACGACCAGTTTAATTGAAGGGCGGGTCAAAGGGCATTTAAGCACCCAGAGATCAATACACATTGAATTTGTGCTAATACACAGTTGTATATTTAGTTAATACACAGTTGAAATTATTAGTTTTGCTTGTAAAAAGATGGACTTCTTGAATGAGATTGGGGGAAACAAAATGAGCAACTGATTCTTACCAGCCAGTCTCTCTGCAAGAGTAAGGGCATGCACTGAGGGCCTGTAGTCAGGTGCGTGCTGGGCCTGCGCCGCCTGTTGGTGGAGGTTGTACATGGCGCTCAGTGAATTCATGGCGTGGAGAGAGTAGCCGTTCACCCCGTAGTGCTGCATGACGGGCGAGCTGTCTGCAGGGAGAAAAACAAGCCGCAGTTTCAGTTTTTTAGTTGTAGCGCTGTTAGAAACTTTTTATTATAGTGTTTGTTGTAGCCTGACTAAGTGAAATGGCAACAGGTGAAACAGGCCTGAAAGCATTAAATACTGCGCTCCAGAGGAAAATAAAATTTTATCAAAGAAAAACTGAGCAGATAAGAGTGATTTCTAATGATTTCAAATAGATTGATAATTTAGCTGAGAACGTTTACGAAACGGAGTATTTTTGGAAGCTGTTTCTTCCCATGAGCGACATTTAAACTGTTATTAAAATTAATATCTGTAAAACTTTTATTATAGCTGCACTAACATTTATAGTCATCATTTGATCAAAGCTTTAAAAAAAAGAAGATGTTTATAAACCTACAGACACATGTAGTCATCATAGTGAACAGAGGTATGCAGAAAAATTCAAGTAATTTATCAGTTTCATTTCACAGACATGAAATATTTAGCACTTAATTTACTCAAATAAAATGTAGTATAGGACTACCACAACAGTTGAAATAAAAAATAATTTTATTGTAGCCTAAAATACTAGTCTACACTATTTTTTGTGGCCCTTTCTTCATGTTGTTGTTATTATTTTAACATGCTTATCTTAAGAAACATGCTTCTTATTTGTTCATGGTGGTCCATAATTGTGAGGAATAAAAGCAAAAGCATAATAATGTAGTAATAATAATAATAATAATAATAATAATAATAACAATAATAATAATATAGGATCCATTATTGATCATTTAGGTAGGCTATATAAAGGTAAACACTGAATTTTTTTGTGGACACAGAACAAAATAGGCCAATGAAATTAATTCTGACCATTTTGCGGGTTTTATTTTTTTTTCTTATTTCAAAATCTACAATCGATAACATTTTCAGTTTGCAGAGTGTTTATTTGAAATCATGTCCTTTGTGCGCTCTGTGCCGCTGAAACGTCCTGAAAGCTCGGCATGCTGGGCCGACAGCAGGTGCGACCAAATATTTACTTTGCTCCCTGAGAGTTTGACTCGAGTGGGGGGCCCGTTTATTTCAATCTGTGGCGGGTCCCAGGTCAGTTTCAGACGCCTGGAGGCTGCCGGAGATGTGTGTGGCACGTCTTCAGTGAAATATGCGCCACCCTCAGTTGGGCTCCTGTCTAATGTGAGTGCAAATAGGTTCCAACTATCAGAGCTATTAATTTATCATCTGGCCTGACACATTAAACATGGGGCTCTCTCTCTCTCTCTCTCTCTGTGTGTGTGTGTGTGTGTGTGTGTGTGTGTGTGTGTGTGTGTGTGTGTGTGTGTG
>JBBPCS010000375.1:5993768-6010498 GCA_037974645.1 Hollardia meadi
GTGTGTGTGTGTGTGTGTGTGTGTGTGTGTGTGTGTGTGTGTGTGTGTGTGTGTGTGTGTGTGTGTGTGTGACTAATGCAATAACATTTTTTTTACATATGGATATTTTATTGTATTATTTTTTTTTATCACCCTCCGGCTGGATTCGTGTAATCTCTTCGATTTTTAAATCTGCAGAATTCAACATAACGCTCTTCTTTCAAGACGATGTCCCGCAGCCTCGGGCTCTGATTTAAGCCCAATTATGCTAATTACCATGGATTTATGAGTTACAGCATTTAGTAAAGAGTGCCTCGGGGCCCTATAGCTCTGTATACAAGGCGTCAATTCAGCAGCAGAAACAAAAACGATATAGGAAATGAATGATTTATATAGGCTATGAAACCTATAGTCAATTAACAACCTGTAGGCCTAATGTTAAAACGAAAACAACCTAAAATAACTTTCTTAAATAGGCCGATTTTATTTAACAGATTTTAAATGTAGCTACCCAAATAACAATATGTCGGCTCGGCCAACTTCTCGTGTAATTTACTCTGACGCTGAAAACTTTGAACACTTTTTTAAAAAACATTTTCAATCGATTAATTTGAGACATTTGCATCATTATGACACTGATTGTGTCTAAGATTTAAGACACAAAAAAACGTCCTTATAACAAACACGGAAATACAAGATGACTCTTGAAACAAACGTGACAGTTTTAAAATAGCCATAAAAACAATGTATTCGTCTGCAGAAATCGTTCACCAATACGATCAATGCTGACAGGCCAACTTAGATCAATCAAACTTCTTACCTCTCTTCTGTCTGCGTGTATCTTAGACGAAATATCTCCAACAGCAGCGGGAATATTTTCCTTTCAGATCTTCTCCACTATAAAATCCGCTGTCGGTTTTTCATTCTCTCGTGTTTCTCGCGTTTTTTATTCACTCCGGTATCCTGAGATCAGACTGTCCCGGCCGCTCCGCTCCGTCCTCCGGCTCTCCTCCCTCTGTGTTTGTGCAGGAGGATGCTGAGCTGCCATCTATCGGCCTTTAAAGCGCTCCGGGTGGGGTCACCGGGACCCTCAGACGCCAATCACGTCGCTCCTCCGCCCTCCTCCTCCTCCTTCACAGCACTCCTCACTTCATAGATGATTTTTCTGCATCCGAAGTGCCGACTTTTCTGCTGCCGCTGCTCTTGTTTTTGGAAGAAATAATTTTTTTTCTTTCTGTATTATAATATTTTCGAACAAAATTGATGTATTGTATCATTGCTAATTGTTGTTATTAAGCTCACTGTTGTTATTTTTGAAGTTGATAGTAATGTTTATGTTATTGCTTCTTTTTTTTATTGGGGATGCAGTCTGACGTTAAAGGAGAAGTTCCACCTAAAAAAAGCAAATTATTTTAATAGCTACTTTAAAGCTGATTTAAACAAATCTCAGCTATGCCCAATTAGCCTAGTTATTATTTATTTTATATTTTATGGATTATCTACCTGGAAATGTGTTGGTCAATAGGAGCTAAAGCAAAGGTCAAAGGGCAGGTTTTTTTTCTTTTGTAGCCTAAATATTTGTAATTACAAATATTAGGCTAAATCTCACTAAAACTCCAATATACCGTTATCATCTTTAACCACAGTAAAGTTGCTTTAGGCTACCCACAGTCATAATATTATTAAATGGTTAATAAACACCAAAATAGCCATTTTTGTAGGTTATTAGGGTAGCCTAATACAGGTAGTTTGAAATGTCATGAAAGTAAAATTAAAATAAAAAATCTAAAGAAGAGTCCTCTTCAAAGTAGGCCTAAATATTTGCTTCAGTTAAAAGGGAAACTCCAACTCATTTAATGCTTGAATTCAGCCTTAAAAAGGTCTATAACACTTTATTAAATGATATGCAAATAGAAGCCTAAGTAATGGCCGACTCATCCGCAGTGACTTCTGCACGGTGACTCTGAGCTTAATGCCGTGCTTTAATTTTATTTCCCTCCTACCTCCGTGTGACTGCATGTTTGGTGGGAATGCAGCTGAGATGGAGAGATGCAGGCTGGGCTACACACCGCTGCCTCCAGCAGCTCCCCGGCCCCGAGGGATTTAGGTTAGGATTGGGTAGACAAGACGCCATTTCACCCTCCAAAAAATGTCTTAAAATGACTGCTGGTAAGAGGATTAAAACAATAATGCCCCTCTCTTCTTCAAGGTTTTTAGAAAAGATTTCTTCTGGCGGAGAAAAACCGTTTAGGCTGGAATTAAGGGCAGCGAAAAGTAGCCTTTTAATGTAAAGCTTGCATATTTTGTTGAATTTTCTGAGAGGGAGAGAGAGAAAGAGGAAGGTGGTGGTGGTGGGGGGTTAAAATCCTAAACTCAATTTGATCTTCGGCCACATTCATTGGCAAAACTTTAGACTTCTGACAACAGCGTGTGTGAGGAGAAAATGTTTTATAAACGCGTTCACCCAAAGTTCACTTTTAAGCAGCCAATTGTCCTCGCGCATTTTTTTTAGTTTTTGATTCTTCTTTTACAATCGTGAAAATCCAAAAATATCAAAGCAACAAAATTAAATGAGTTTAGTGGACGTTTTCCAGCAACAAGTGGTCATCAGTTCATGATATACAACGATCAATAATAATATGATGATCATTTTATAATGTTTTTTTTTTTATTCCGACTTTATGTTTTGTCCCTTTTTTGTCCGCAGAGCATAGGCCTAGATGAGAAAAAAAAATCGGATTAACTTGTGAACCGATGGAAATAAGAACTTAAACTGGAGGTAAATCTGGCCAGTGTCTCTTTGTGGGAACCGTTTCTAAAGCAATTAAAGCGAGAAGGAATTCCTCTCAGCTGCTCTTCCTCAAATCAGCTTTTTTACGGAACTTAATACCGGCTAATGTCCAGCATGGCGGAGGGGTTTAATGCAAGTGTCAAAAGGGCCTTCTATTAGAGTGATATTAGGCCAGTGGAGCAGCAGCAGGGATGGAGTGGACAGCAAACTCACACAGTTTACACAGCTCAAGTGTAGGCTACAAGTCTCAAACTGGTCGATATGTTGGATGATTTCCAGAATAATAATCAAAAGTCGTTCATTTAGTTTTCTAAAAAGTATTCTGAGTTGTTTACTTGGAGTTGTGATGCCTAATTTGTCATCTTGCAGTGTGCAGACTCATGTAAAGCTTTACATGAGTGACTTCCTGGGATTTGTTTAATGAAACATTAAAATGTTATTTTAGGAAAAGTAGCTAAGTATAACTAGATTTTGTATATTCAGCCCCACGAAGCCAGGCAATAAAGAAGGAAATGTGATGTTTTAGATTTATCTGGAAAAAATTGGATTGTACATTATTATTATTATTATTATTATTATTACTACTACAGGATTTTAGACACTATGGCTGCAACTAAAATCATATTCATAATTTGTCCAGTATTTCCTTGATTGTTTGGTCCACAAAATGTCAAAAAAAAAAAAAATTTTGAAAAATATCCACAAATAATTCTTCAAGCTCATTGTGATGTCAGCAAATATCTTGTTCTCACACTTGGGAGCCTGCATCCAGCATTTTTCACTTGAAAAGTTCATTTTCTGGCAGTCAATTAATCAACTAATCATCGCAGTCCTCTTGACTTTTAAACAAGAGTTCCTGGTGTTTTATTTAGCAGAAAAGTATCAATTGTGATCATGATGATTATCCTGAAAGCAGCCACATCTCTTTACTTAGCATTTTCACACAGCTTCTCATCCTGATCACCTTCAGGATCTCAGCGCTGCTCGCTCCAGACTAACTTTCTAAACCCCAAATTCATCTCAGATTTCCGTGGATTTCATTGCCTCACTCATTGTTCTCTGCACTCTGGCTGCATTCAAGCTTTATCGTGTTAAAGCCTCTCCTCAGCTCTGAGTTATCGTCTTTACTCTCAATCATCCTCCCGCCTGGTTCTGAATATCAAAACTTTATCCATGCATCAGGACTTTGGCTGCCTGAATCAAAGCTCAGCCGAAGAAGCTGCAGTGATTTATAAATCATGTTCAGTTATTTTTTTTTATCAAGTTTATTACGCATGAACGTTTGTAATTTTACCCCTCAAATGGCTCCCTATATTTCCAAGCTGCATTTTACATCAGATCGTGGAAAAAGTTGATGCCTTCAGCCTTCAGAGCCCATTAACTTTTATCATTAGGTTTGTTTTGTTTTTTTTAACTTCATGAATATATTAGGTTTCAATCCAGCTGCATTGGTCTGCACATGCTCTTAGTCAAGGTTAGGTTGTGCTCATTTGGGTGAAATTAATCATTTTGATGTATGGCTTAGAATTGACTGCTTCCTTGGGACTTGTGTGACTGGAGTGACAAAGCAACTTGCCATTAGCAATCCGCCAGCTCTGTATTAGCTGGACATTCACCTTTAAGACTTTCCTCATGTGTGTTGGATATTTAAATGGACACATCTCTGGCTCTATTTCTGTATGCTCATATCAGGTGTCTCAAAGGACAAGATTACACATTCTTATGCACATCTAATTCCTCTTACTGTCACAGTCATATGATTGACATCTTTAATCAATTAAAAAGTTACAGTTATTGTAAGACAGCATTCTTTATAACCGGAGGAAATGGATGAAGTCTCTTTACTGTCATGATAACACAGACAGACATGGATCCAGTCTTTTCAGATATGGACTTTCTGTCAGTCAGGAAACAGTGCAAAGTTAAAGTTACACATTTTAATCATAGAAATTGAATATTCAGGGAAAATATGGTGAATTAAACATCAAAGCAACATATTCGTTGTTTTTTTATTGTTCATTTGGGAACAGTAAAAACTGGAAACACAAAATTACAGTTATCACTGCATGATAAAGTTAGTATTTTGAATATGTCAGCAAACAGGCTTTTCATTAGCATTCATTTGGAGTTGTGTTTCTGGCCACCAGGCAAATATAAGCCCAATATTTGCTCTCCTTTTTGTTCTGGTTTGGTCTCCACCAACTCCTAAAGACAATGTCAGGCTCTTTAGCTGCTAAATGCTCCGCTATTTTCACTATAGCTTGATGTGTCTGTCTGCAGTGGTCATGTCATGAGAGTGAAGTTCAGTGAACTAAAACAGTTAAGCTGGGAGCTGGGAACAAAACAATGAGCTGAAAGATGCTCTGTAGAGCTGTAGTGCAGTTGTCGCTAGAAGTGATCCCGTACACATTAGAGTTAACTCAGAGAGTCACAGAGTGCTCCACGCTTTCATTGCACTAATATAACATTGTCAGACTATAACGGTAAAATACAATGCGACAGCTGACAGCTCGGTTGGAGATGCAGGTGTGTTGTGCTAGTAGTGGCTAATGTAGCTTGATCTGACGCTGATTTAAGTGACATCACTTGAGGCAATTTATCAGACTTATCAGAGACCCAAAAGGCTTTATACAACCTTTCACATATAGCACTCCTCAAAACCTGTAAACGGACTTTGAGTGTAAAAAAATAGAATTTCAAACTTTTCACATTAAGCAGTTTACTAAAAGTTGGTGTTCAAAGAATATAATAATCGAAACAGAGTCACAAGTTGTTTGCATTCACTATTGTTGGTCCTTGTATGATCCTGTAGACACAGCACACCATGCTGCAGCCAGGGCTGCTCCTCTGAACGGTTTCTCTGGCAGACTTGACATATCGAGGTTGGCAGGTTTGTTTCCTCCCTCTTTCTCAGAGCTGGTCTTTGGTTGTGCCCCTCAGGCTGCAGCCCAGCACAAGGGTTCCTATTGTCAGGACCTAATCCAGGGGCTACACAGCTTTAGCAACATGGTGGGATAAAAGCCCATCAAACCACTACTTTATGGGGGCAAATCTTTCCTAATCCCTCGCTTTATCTAAACAAAAGGAGAGAAACAAGAGGATAGAAAGAAATTGTGCAGACACAGGGCAAAACTGGGAGCTAAGATGCAAAGAAGTAGTTTCACTGGAGAAGCTAACCATTTTTGACAGGCTTTCAATAAAGGATTGACAAAAAACGGACACCAGGATTCCAAAAAGGTCTTTTTTTTTCTTTTCTAAAGTTAAGCTTTAAGATCCTTAGAGGGATATGTCAAAATTAGTGAGATTAAATTCAAAAACCTCAACTATTAAGAGGACGTGGCAGGGGGCACCTGTCAGTTTTGGACGCTATAAAAAAAATTGTTCTAGGTTTATTCGGTTGATGTAAACAAGCAACAACTGTGTGATCCTGAACCTATTCTTTGGTCTTTTCTCAGACTGGGAAAAGGGAGTATGGGAATTTCTCGTTCTTGCCTCACACACGGCGTGGACAATCTGCTCCATCACAGCGGCGACTTGACCCCGACCTGTGCCCAAACCACATTTACTTTCAAGAAGACTCAAGTCAGGAAAAAAATCTGATTAATTAATGTGTGTGGGAATTCCTCAAAAGACACTGAATGACAGCTACAAATTAGGCGTTTCATTCTAAGTCTGTTTCTTTAAGGTACACTTCATCTTTGGCACTATTGTTTGAACAGACCCCCTTGTAAGTTAGAGGACCCTAACTCACGTGTTCAGTGTGTGTGTATATATGTGGGTGTGTTTCAGGGACGAATCCCTTGACCCCATTTCATGTCTGCTGCCAATTCCAATTTCTATCTTTGCTCTCTGGAAACTCGCTTCAATTCCCAAGCGTTGCATCTGCAAATGACAAATGTGAGTTAGAGTTAGGCTCCATTTTCTGCCACAGCCCAAATGCTCCACAAGAGGACCATTTGGAGCCGGGCAGTCAGAGACCCAAGCAGAGACTGAGAACAAGCCAGTTCCTTCTGCCTCTACATACATAAACCACCACAGCCGGGGGGCTTTCAGTGTCTTGCTCGCCCTCACAGGTATACGAACAGAAACACGGTGACACACATAATTCACCACCTGACAGTAAATACACTGCCCCCATCCACACACGACAAAGTTCAGGCATTTGAAATAAATATATACGAAAAGCACAAACTGATATGATTAACGTTATACAGTATCTTTTATCTTTTGTTTGACAGTGCGCCCTCTACTGGCTTGTGTTGATACCCCCTCAATGGGGTAATTAAGAGATAATAGGCTGGGGATGCTCGTCAGGGACCCAGTGATTAGTGATTCATTACATGAGCTTAGGTTGAGAAAGAAGAGAGGAGGGAAGTGGTTGGGTTTCGGTGGGGGGCATACTGGAAGAGCCTGACAAATTGCCAATGGATTTATGTGGGGTAATTAACTATCACCCAGGGAAAGGGCCGGGGCTGGGACAGGAACATACAGTAAAATCACATAGACAGGCTGACTCTGCTCTTCTATTCTGTGTTCATGGCAGGACGTCTTTTTTAATGCTGTTTTGCATGTTCAGAAAAAACAATACACAAACTATAAAACTGGGATGCAAAAATGGATTTTGAATTTAAATTAAATATTGGATTCTCTCACACTTGCTGTACCTTTAGTTTGTGGTGCCAAGTCAATTCTATTAATCATTATGGTTAAAGCCAGTAGCCTACCAGCACCTCTAATTTTAGCTACCTGTTCTCAGTCTTTGTGCTAAGCTAAGATAACCGACTGCTGGCAAACATGTATGGTACCAATGTTCTCTAACTTTCTGCAAAATGACAATAAGAGCATTTCCCAAAGTGTCAGCTATTGCTATTTGCACTGCATGTACTGGTTTGGTTTGTAGAAAGTGTTTTTGTCCAGTAATAGTTCTTCAAAGATCACCAGAACCCAGCATTTGCCACTGATATTTTAAATAGTTGAAATCATATTTGCCATTATCAGGGACTGTTGCACAGGGAATATCTTACTGTTTTGTCAGTATTTCTCAGGTTGCAACCCTGTGTCCTTGAAATTACACTGAGAACCAATAGAGCAAGAAACATTCACCAAGCAACAGGCCCAGAAACAAAATGTTCACTGTTGAAAACCTTATTTGCAGTTTTTGGTTACATTTTTGCAATTTAAGGTGGAAGTCCTCTCATTTTCACAGGCAAATATACTGTATATTGAATTTATGTTTCATTGCTAATGAATAGAGTTGGATTTATAGCACAAACTCATGTTAATTTGAACTTTGTACACTGCTGCAGTCATCATTTTGTCTTTTCAAAGTGAATGTGCAGTAAACGGCAACAAACAAAACCCAGAAATGTTTACTAAAACACACTAAATTAACAAGAGTCCAAGAAGTGTAGTATTATAAAGTATTAAACTGTGAAATTCAGCAGTATTCCCCTTAAAGAATCTTTGCCTGGCACACACAAATGTCTTCCATCCATCCATCTCATGATCCTATAAAGTAGGAAAGTCTATCTTCATAGTCCTTCCAAAGCCAGCCTCCCATCCAGGAGTAATCCTCTCTGGTCCATATCAGCCTCACAAAGCAGCGCACACTTACATGGAGAAGTTGATTTTCTCTGTCTGTTTTATCTGATTTGGGAGCACTTAAAAACAGCTCCAAGTCTTTCTCGATTAAAAGGGCCAGGGAGAGAAAAAAACTCAGCCAGTGTGATAACCGCTTCCCCTAACATACCTCTCAACATCCAACATCTGGCTATTGTTGTTAAATCTGCTTTAAAGCATCTATGGGTCATCTGGATTCAAACATTTAGAGAATTGAGGCTCATCTGTTGAGCTTAAGTCACTGCCGAGTTGCACTCCTTTAATCTCTCATCAGAATAAAGGCTGTTGGATTGAAGCTCTGTTTCAAACACCTCTGAATGTGTTGCTTTGAATCTGACAAATGAGCAGCAGTGAAGTCAAACTGTGTCTGCAAGCATACATATACACAAATACAGCATAAACATGCACAATGCACTGATTCTTCATCCATTATCATCTCTCCACTTCATAAATTGTGAGCCTGCGTCTTAGCGAGAGTACAGCTCACATGGACCTGCTAAGTCGAGCTCTGTCCCCCATAAGCTCTATTATACAGTGTTTTATGAAATGAGCATAAGGGGTTGATTTATTGTTGTTTTGTAATCTGGGTTTATGCCTTGTTCTGCAAAAAGCCAGTTTAAAGAAGGCTTTGGTTGGCTGTCAGGGCAGAGCCATATCCAGCTTTAACCCACAGACTGGCCGCGAGGACGTCACCCCAACATGACCATTTAAACACAATCATTTTGGCAAGAAGAGCCAACAGGCCTAATTCTGTGGCTTGTGGATGGGAAATAATTCAATTAATAATAATTTGAAATAAATAACAAAAAAAAAACAAAAAAATAGAGAGAGAAAATGAATAAATAGTTCTAAAAGGAATAGTTCAGCATTCCGGGAAATTCTGTGCGACCAAGAAATAGTGCTGCACACAACCCCCCCTTAAACCACAATTTGTCATTTTGATGCTTAATGTTTTGATGCATAGAGATCATAGGGAGATGAACTGTATGTGTCGTCTTCGTAACATTTTGTGTCAGACATTTTGCCTCAGACAAATTACACTTCCCTTAATTATGAATCTACGAATGAAGAATACTTAGTGCAATGTTGGGATAAAAGTTCAAATGAGCAGTTTGGATAAACTAACATTTGTATCAGTCTTAAAACTGAAATGGAGGGAAAAAATCCCTTTCTACACCCACAGTTGAGCAACTTATTTACTATCAGAGACGGAGAAGGAGAAAGAGGAAGAGAGAGGCCTTAAGAATGAAAAGGAGTCTTGCTGGGCCTAACTGGCCATGTAAAGAGTCAGGCCGTCCTGCCTGTCAGGCTGGAGGAGCTGCTGTCTTCTCGTTAGATAATCCCTCCAGCACACAGCAGCAGCAGGGGGGGCAGCGAGAGCCTGTTAAAGAGAGCCACTGCTGATGGATATCTGTATGTGTTTATATGGTCCTGATGAGCGCTGATTAGCTGCCCGCCGAGCCGGAACGTGGGTATGAAAAACACTGCAAGAAAAGACTTTAATGTGAGCCTGGTTCTGCAGGACGTGTTATGTTTTGTTTTCCTCTCTTCATGCAAATATGTGTTTTCATTAAAAAAAATTTTTTTTTTTTTTAAATACTGCTCCCCAAAATCCTACACATTTGTCACATTTCCTGCCGAAGAGAGCCACGTACAGTGTGTTTCATGCTGAGATTGACTGCGATGCTTTATGCGCGTGTGTGTTTTAAGTGTGTTTTTCTTGCCTCGGGGTCCTACTGCACAACCCCTCACCCACCCAGCAGAGGAGCCCTTTGGCGAAGATCTGACTCTACATGAATATGAATGAGGACGTAACACACTGGGGAGACCCGGAGAATCTGATGACAGTGCAGGAAAAGACCAGAGCATCTACGGGGATGTATGACTTCTCAGCCCTGCCACTGATATGATAAAGTGGCTGAATTTGAATGTGTGTGTGTGTGCGTGTGTGTGTGTGTGTGTGTGTGTGTGTGTGTGTGTGTGTGTGTGTGTGTGTGTGTGTGTGTGTGTGTGTGTGAAAACAGACATAGAGACAATGAGAGTAATGGACCAATTTGGCTCAGTGGCCTGCAGATGCAAGCAAAAAGTGACACAGTCCTCAGAGCTGCTGACTGAGCCTCTTTTTACACGGAATTGAGAAAGCCATTCTTAGCAAACAGCCTATTTCTGGGATTGCTTTACTTGGTAACCAAATCAATGCATTTTTAACGACAAGAGAGACTGGATGTGTGTGACATGTGTCTGATAAAGCTTGGACTGTGTGTGTATGAGAGTGTGCATGTATGTCATTGCTTTTGCACATTGTTTTATTGCAGAGGCTGGACATATCTCATATATATTCCCTCCCTAATCATGGCTAGAATCTCCACTGGTTGCAGTATAAAGCCCAGTGCTGATGGAAATTGCACTGGTCTTCAATTTAGCCATTACCGTGTTTTATTAGACGTGGTTCCGGTCCTACTGGTTATCTGCTTTTTCAGTCCTGCCACCCCACATCACTATAAGCTCCTTCCTCTCCATCGAAATACAATAAACTCAAGAGAAACCAAAGCAGCTGTAATTTCTCACAATAATGGAGATGGACAATCTAGACTTGTATGTGAGATATCTCAAGTCTCCATAATAGTCCAGACTCAATAATTTATTAAAATTTAATTGCACATGAATGACATCCTATTTAGTAGGCTATTGAACGAGTATATATGTACAGTAAAGGACAAATACAGTATATATGATTACTATAAAGTGCAATGCATTTCATGTCTTACCAATAACATTAATGTTGGCTCACTTCTGTTCAAGTGTTCCAGACAGTGTGACAGTGAGCCCCACACACACACAACGCCAGCATCCTAAAACTGAAGGATTTACATGGAATTCAGCCATCATTCATTTAATTATTTACACCTGTGCTTTTCCGACTGCGACATGTCAAAATGTCTTCCATCAAACTTATTGCTTGAGTCAAAAATATTATACATCCAATCATTTTCTTAGGACTGGAGCTGAGACATGTTCAAAAACTTGCACCCACAGACAATCAACAGTTACGAAGTCATCTAACCTGCCTGTCTTTGGACTGTGAGAGGAAACCCAGATAAAACGGACAACATGCAAACTCATGAAACCATTGCATGTACGTATGTTATGCCACTGTGTATAGTATTGATTTTAACAAACCCCTTTTTGTCGTTACACAAGTTCTTGCTTAACGTCTTACATCTTGGTTGTATCAACAACAATGGAATTGGATGCACTGGCTAGCAGTACCATCGACCATGAGATAAACTGACGACTGAACAAATAGGCTGCTGTGAAGGGAGATGTATGAAGCTATATCTATATACAATACCAGCAGCAAGTGTACACTGGTTTACCTGTAGGCCACTGAGTCTCAGCACAGTAAGCCTGTTCTCATACCCAGCTCGTCAGATATCGACGTTTTGATCTGGCGTCCCATCCAGACACACAAGGTAACCTTTGGCAGCAGGCAAAGACGCACAAGGGTTTAATGTAGAAGAAATGTAAAGCTGTCCGCATCAGTATCAGACGACTTGAACAGATGATGTAGCGCACCAAAATAAAGTATACCTTTGCGCATCGGCTAGAGACGCTAAAGGGAAAGCTTAGTGTGTTGGCCACGGGCACCAAAAGGCCCATTGTGCATCATGGAAAGCTTAGCACGTTGGCCAGCGACGCCAAAGGGTACCTTGTGTGTCTGGATAAGACGCGAAGGGGGCATGACAAAACGTTGATGTGTGACGAGATGAGATGAGAACGTGTTGGCTGTTGCTGTTGCTTTGGATGTAGATATGGGAAGCCATGAGGATAACATGTGTCACCACCCTGCTACTGAAAGTTAGCTAAACTTCACTGAAGTAGTTAACGCAGTATGGTAAAGTTTGTTTGAAGACTCTAATGCCTTCATTGTGATCACTGGCAATGTGCAGATAACTTGCTAATGCATATAAGTCATGAATAGGTGGGGGAAGGCAAGGAACCAGGAAGAGTTGCTGTCTGACTCAGACTGGAAGGCATCCTTTATTGGAAACGGCACATACCACTGCAGAGTTCAAAGTGGAATTTGAAAATGCATTGCTACAAGACAGCGGTTTGGCACTGTAATAGGGACTTTTCACTTCTGAACTGGAGTAAGTGAGCCTTGCAGCAAAATTGTCTCATAGCCAACTGTGGTACTACAGCAACCAAAAAAATCTTTTACAGTCCAAAGACTTTTTTTTTTAATTTAAGGTTGCCTATTACAAAAGACGTCTATTAACCTGTTGGCAGGACTCAAACTCTTATACATAACAATATAAAGAGTAAGAGTTTTTTAAACCATGAGATTTTAACATCTGTGAATCAAAGAATCAAACCATGAAGGGAGAAAGGTTTTTTGGCGTATGCACTGGGTGAATAACTTTTATGAGTGGGTGCCATATTGAAACAAAGTTCATATGATATATCCGTGACTGAGAGCTTTCTTGAAAAAAATTTCATTTGAACATTCCCTTGTAAGCCTGAGATTAATCTTGAGGTAAACATGAGCACAATTAAAAAAATTTGACTCCAGAATACATTTGAAAGCGGCGACACAAATCAAACATAACCAGAGGGAGAAAACAAAATAACGAGTTAAAGAAAAGAAAAACTATTGAGCGACAGAGAACACTGACAGATCTTTCAGCCACACTCTCTCATTACTTGGCCCCAGGACACACTGGACACACATACTGTATGTTGCATGCACACTCACAAAAACATGAATGTAAAATAGCATATTTTATCCCCACTGATCTTATTGGTCTTCATCTTTCTTTTGGGTCATCTGCATTCACATTCAGTGTGACTTGAAAACTGGTTGGCATTAATGCTGGCAGATCATTAAGAAAAGAGACAGAACGGATTTTGGGGATTGTAAACAGACAATTTTGTCATCAATTAAGGCAAACTTGTGAGTCGACTTTTATTTCTTTTGTCACCCAAACTGTGGTTTCATTTTTAATTCAATGTCATTCGCCAACATTTACCCCAGCAGAAAATAATGTTGGGCATATCCATTGCCAGTGACATGCAAAGATTTGGGGACAACGAAAAATGCAATGCAGACACAACAACAGAATCTCATGAATACAATAACTACAGAAAAAAATAAAAGTAAGTCATAGTTGTTCATGTCTTTAAAATGACATCCATGTATTATATATTAAATTTAAAATGCCTGAAGTTGGAATGTGGCTGGAGGGAAGCGGAGTGAAGCACTGCCTGGTTATTTGGCTGACAGAGCTGCCTTTCAGCCACACAGGGGTAATTAAAGTCACAAATGAACTCAATGAGGACATTAGTTACTTTACATATTTGGGAGAAAGAGAGACAGAGAGGAAAAAAGAGAAGGAAGGGAATGGAAAAAACAGAATCACGGACAGATCAAAGATAAATAGGACGATCTGGCCATCTGAATGTACTGCAGAGTAGACATCAACCAGCTACACTGCTCTTATGTTTCCAACAAAGACATGAAATGCCTATTATACTTAGTAGCTCTCCATATCATAATCCATATGGACACAACATATTAAAGGATTTTATGTGTGTACATAGAGCACATGGCCATTCTTGCCAACCCTTCCTGCCCTGGGGGATCATAAAATACTCATTAATTCCTTAAATTAGCTTAAATGCCCTTATTGAATGCCACCTTCATGATTATTTTTTGCTTATTAACTATTCCCTAAGTGGACTGCCGAGGGTCCTGTTAGGTCAAATGAGTGGTGTGTGTGTGTGTGTGTGCGCGTGTGTGTGCGTGTGCGTGTGTGCGTGTGTGTCAGGGGAGAGGAGAAGCCAGTGCACAGGCAGACCTAAACCCCCCCACCCCCACGTCTCTCTCTCTCTCTCTCTCTCTCTCTCGCCAACCACAGGCCTATCGCAGTTGCCTTGGTGACGCTGGCTGGCAGCCGATAGGAAAAGAGGCTGGCAAATGGAAAATGTCAATTACTGCTGAAGATATGTAGAGCTGAGTGAGAGACTGATGCAGAGAGAGAGAGAGAGAGAGAGAGAGAGAGAGGGGAAAAGGAGAAGAGAGTGAAAAGAGGAAGCAGAGAATGGGTGGGAAGAATACCAAATAAAAAGAGGTGTGGTGGTGTCAGACTGCAGAAACATGATAGAGAGAGACGGGGACGGGGGGCAAATATAGCAAGAGGCTATAGAGGAAAGTCAAAGGGTGGTGGTGGTGGTGGTGGGGGGTCGGCACAAGGGTGTTCATGCAGGAGATGAGAGGCTGAATTGAGCGCTGGCTCCTGTCAGAGAACGTCTGTCCACATCTATTATAACACCTTTCCCTTTCTGAGACAGAGCGGAGCTGCACGGCCGTGTTCATTATTCCTCTCTTTCTCTCCGTCACTCTCTCTCTCTCTCTCTTTATCTCCCATCCACAACTTCAGCCCCAGCCTCTACCTCTAACTGGCAATTTGATTAAGCCTGGGAGATAAGGTCGCACAGGAGAGGAGAGGGGAGGAGAGGGGAGCAGAGCGAGTGGTGGGGTGGGGGCGCGCTAGACAGGACTAGAGCCATTCTGGTGTAATCACAGCATTGATCTTCTGAGCATGTGGCCAGTGTAGATTATGGGACAGAGTTAGGTCCATCATGGGCTTTGGAGTCAAAGATAATTGTCTGTGTGTGTGTCTGCCTGCATATAGACATTTGAATACGGCGCAGTAAATCATGCATACACATCTTGTATGGTGCATATGTGTCCACCCTATTTGTATATGTGCATATTTAGCCATTTTAGGTGGATGTATGCATCTTCTAGGTGTGTGTGTGTGTGTGTGTGTGTGCATATCCTATTTGAGTTTGTATCGCTAGACCTAAGTTGAATTAATGTTTCCCCACCCCCACCCCCATTCCAATTTCCATCGGAGGTCTCTTGACCCTCCCACTCTGCAGGCACATAATGGTCCATTTGGGGTTTAGCAGCAGGCATTACCAGGGAGCATGGAGACAGTGAGCGAGACTGTATTTCCATAAGACTGGGACACAGAGGCCCTTCTATACATATATTACCTCCTTTGTGTCTGAGAGGTCTCATGTGGGGGCTTGTCTACTAAACCAATGCATGTGCAGAGTGTATATACCCCCCCCCCCACCACCACCACCACCACCACCACCACCACACACACACATAAAACACACTAGACAGGGTGCATATGCAGCCTGACATGAAAACACACTGGATATACTGTACACACAAGCACCACCATACCAATGTTATCACATACATGAGAATATAATATGCCAACACACATGAATGCAGACATGCACACACACACAGACCCACACAGCATCCAGACTGTGATTGACACTGATAGCTCTGAAGGGAGACATCCCACTTTTGCTGTCATAATACTGTCATTGTACAGTTTCACACAAACATTTGCTTGATTTTAACTATGCATTGGGGATCTGTTAAATATATACCTTTATGTTTTGCATTTTAATCAACATTCTCTCCCCAAAAACACCTTGCACTTTCAATCATTGTATTTTTTGCACGCTGCCCTGTTTTCTAATAGAGCTTTTTTTTTTAGAGCAGACATTTTAGCTCGTCATAGCAGGGAAACCACAGGTATAATTGATTCATTCACCCAAATCTTTATTTCAGCTCTCTTTTTTCAAGGTCACCCTAAATAAAATACATATAACATATAAATATGTAATACAATACATAATAGACAACAAACCCCAAAAGGAAACCCATATTTGCGCTGCTCCAAGCCAGTCAAATTGGTCCTAAATTGCATTAAAACTGGATGCATTCAATTTAAAGAGAAGAATACCTGCATGGTGTCTGTTACTCATAATTATAAGTTATGACATCTGCAACTTTTGGCTCTCGTTAAGAATTGCAATTATCAGATTCGTTTTCATGCCAAAATGTCTTTAGGAGTAAGAGGTGGAACTGTGCTTCAACTATATCATCGTCACCCAGTCAATGAAAAATAAATCTGTTTGAGTATCTTTAAGAGACCAATTTCACTGAAATCAAAGGTTCCATTTAAAACGGGAAAAAAATTTGACTTCAGTTGTATATCTTCTATTTTATGGAGTGCCTCTAATAGACGCAAATTGTCAGTAAGAGCTTCAATTGCCATCAACTATTAGGGCTGGACTGTTATCATATCATATGATCATGAGTACACAAGACCGTGAGAGCACCTAAATGAACACAACGCTAGGCTTACTCACATCAAACACATGAAAATCTGGCTCTGTCTCTCTCTCTCTCTCTCTCTCTCTCTCTCTCTCTCTCTCTCTCTCTCTCTCTCTCTCTCTCTCTCTCTCT
>JBBPCS010000375.1:6017453-6032362 GCA_037974645.1 Hollardia meadi
CCCCCCCCCCCCCCCCCCCCCCCCCCCCCCCCCCCCCCCCCCCCCCCCCCCCCCCCCGCACACAGCGAGAGAGAGAAAGTGGGAGAGTTTGGTCTTTGAAGCAGGGAGTCATCTGCGTGTCTTCACTGGCAGACAACACATTTTATCAGGGCTTTTTCCTCAGTTTATGCTATAATCACTTAGACAAAATTTGAGAAAATATGAGAAGATTGATATGACTCATATTTGCCTGAACATGGAGCCAACAAATTGTTTTCTTATAGTATTGACACTGAAAGAAGGGGTAAACAGCAGGGACCACATTTATAAAAATGTTCTTAGATTCATACTTGAACTTGTGTGTGCTTACATTCGATTCATAAACGACGCTGAGCAAAAAAAACTTAAACAGATTCTATGAATCCTAATGGTACACGCACCTGTGATCTATGAATTTCAAATCAATTTAAGTTGACAGCACCGAACATTAAGAGCAGAACTGTCCTTTTAGCCAGGAATAGCTGTAGATCAAAGGAGAAAATCTAACTTTTTGGTAGACAAGATCACAGCGATGGTAGAGGAGCCCGGCAACACATAACCAATTATTCTGCGGACTATAAAGTGGATTGACAAAGTGTGTCACTGCTGCAGTAAACAAGGTGGGGCAGAATGATTGAACTGTGGGTGATTTTAAAAAGAAATAGTCTGGCACTTAATCCATCACACCTTCAATTCACAATTCATATTGTTCATAAAGCTCATGCAAAGTTCACCTGGATGCATATGCGCCCCAAACTGCAATACGGCTAGGCTATATAACTAGCAGGAAAATCACTTAAGTCAAGTCTAGACTTTGCTTCAAGATAAGATCATTTCCAGCACGTCAAAGTAAGGTTTTATTGGTTTTCTGCTCAAGTCATACTTAAGATCAAAATTGTCTGTGTTATAAATGAGGCCCCTGGCCTTGAATAAAATGGCTCCTCTAAACTCAGTAATTAATACGTTATATCTTGTTTGTTTAGTATGAAAAAAAAGCCTGAGGTTTAAAAATGACAAGTTGCTATTTCCTGACCGGCAGCTGTGACTTTATGGAGTCTCGGCTGGTTGCATGTCCATTAGTGACCCAGGCTTGTTGTGTGTCCCCTTGCTTTAAGTCTTTATGCTAAGCTAAGATTAGCTATGCTAACTGTCTCCTGGCTCTATATCATCATATATAATAGACAGATATACGAGTAGAATCAATCTTCTCATTGAATTCTCTGCTAGAGAACAACTCGAGCACATTTCACAAAATTTCAAACTACTCCTCGAAAGGACCCAACAAATAAATTGGCAGCCCATTATTCTCTTCAAGTAAATAAACATATTGTGTTGTTTTTGTTTTTTTTATAAAGATGAGCATAAAATTCCCTTCTATCAGTTTCTGTCTTTCTGTGTATGTCACAGCCTCTCATACACGTGCAGGGGTGGGTGAATTGGGGGAGTCACTGCAGGAGAGTAAAAGAGGAAGAAGCGAGTGGGGTGGAGGGGAGGAGGCGGGGGATTTAGCGTGGCCTGTCAGAGGGCTAATTCCTGTGCTGGCGTTGGAGCTCCTCAGCTCCGCCGTGGCTCAGATATTCAGATTTGGGCTGGGCTGCCATGTGGGCTCGTAGATACTATGCAGCCGGCTCCTCCCCCGCCTATTCAGGGCCTGCGAGGAGCCTTGGGATGGCGTTAAAAAAGGAGATTAAGTTTCCTCCAGAGAGCAAAGCTCCTTAAGGGGGTATCTATGTGCCTCTCAGCCGCCTGGTCAGTGAGGGATGCGCAAGGGGGGCCTTGCCATGAACTCTGCTGAGACAGTGGAGGGTGGGGGACAGGGTGACACATAAGAGGTGGGGGGCGAGGCACGCAGGAAGGCTGACCTGACTCCCACCCATTGACTGGCTCCACCCTGACCCTGGCTACCAGCTCAAATATCAAATCAGATTCACTGCTTTGGGTGTTAGCAGAAAGAATTTCCTTGATAAATGATGGGAATGGTATCTCCTTAGAGGATTTGGCTTTTGTTTGTCTGTATTTTGTTATCATATAATGTTATTTGAGAGTACGTACAGTATGTCTCAGGTGTTTTGTGAGCGTGACCATGCATATATGCTTTCCAGTGTGTGTGTGACCGAGAAACAGTGTGTCTGTATACAAGGACAAGTCTCATATTCTCAAGGTTTAATATTTGTCTCTAAATGTAGCAGACGGCTGTTTTCACACGTGCAAGTGGGAAGAAGTAATACTCAAACACACAACATCTCTCTCTGTGATCTTCACAGTCCACAGTGGGAGTACAAACACACAAACACAGACCAAGCAAAACATACACAGACATATACACACGAGGAACTGTCTTTTGTTTTGGATCTAACTTCTGAAAAATGGTCTGAATCAGTAGATGGATTTAGGTTAAAAGCATGCAGGTGTCTATTACACTCGATCATTAAATGGCCATTCAAAAGGCGGACTTATAACTGTTGCAAATTCGGACCTATGAAGTGAATAGAGTCGATGTCTACCCCCCCAAAAGGCTTTGATTCTTTCTCAAAAAGGACTGGAGCACAGAAGCAGAGATGTAAAAAAAAAAGAAAGAACCACACATTCCTTTATTTGATTAGCAATACTGATGACAGTGTTGAGTGAGAGCAAAAAAAAAAAAAAAATCTAATGACTTCTTCAGCTTTGTAGCAGGGGGTGAAAAAGCCTTATCTGCTCTATTCAGCAGTGGTCTCTCCTGGGAAGCGAGGATCACTGTGCTGAGGGACTGTCAGGTCCTGCCAATAGCCGTAATGGGCCCTAATTCCACATTAATGCAGTCTAAATGAAGTGTCACAGGAAGATTGATCTGTTGAGGGCGTTGCCTTGATGAAGGTTGCTCTTGTGAGTGGACGCCTCAGTGGACACCTGGCTACCCTCTGCAACGCCCCAGGGGCCTCATCTGAAGCCTGCAGACAGCAACCTGTCAGACTCTACATGCATATGTCTGACTGCACGTTCAAAAAGTCTAAAATATATTTTATCAGAGTCAGAACAAGAGTGTAATTTTCTCTGATTCCTGTGAATAAATGCGAGCCGGTAGAGGGATGGAGCCGTCCTGTCTCTAATGTTTTGACGATCGTCTAATATTTGCTAGGCTCCTTTGGATGAAGGTGCATTTTTCGTCATTGTGCTGTTGTCTGACAGGTGCATAGGCCGGATAATGCTGCCAGTGGGAGACTTTGCGGGGAGCTTAAATACAACCAGTCCTCCTACTGTACATATCTAAAACCCCATTTTACTCCTTTCCATTAGTAATTCTTGCCCACAGAAATGGATTTTTACTCACTGTCAAGTTTAAACTGCTACTTTTCCTGTATGTAGAGTATTAGGCTAATCATGCAGTAATTCTAGTTTCTGTATGCTTGTCAAAAATATATATAGCTGGGCAGCCACTTTTTGTTTTTTCAAATTTTTTTGATCTTCACATTGGAGGACCAGGCCAGGTCAAATTTAATTTGCATATTTTGTCGTTTGGGCACAGTGACAATTTTGAGTATTTTCTGTAAACTATTCTATATTCTATCTATAATTTCTAATATACTATATTGAATAAAAATACATGAAATTTATGGTGAAAATAATAAAATTTTGGATGGTGTAATCTGCAAAAGTGTTACCACATTAAAGGGTTCCCTGTAAAAGTTTACATGCCTTATTTTATTTTGTTAAACAGCATAATTGTGACTTTTTTTTTCAAATAATTTCAAACAATTCAAGTTATTTCAAATAGTCAAAATATTATTTTGTAAACTATTTTGTTTACCTAAGTAAAGCTATATTGTATTAGGTTATTGAAATTTTTGGACTCAACAAACAAAATCAACTTGATAAAATTAACTTTTTGTTTAAAAAAGTTTTGCGAACAAAATTAGCCACACTCTGGCAGTGCCACAGTGCAAACAATATTTTACAAAATGTATTTATTAATTTTCTGTCATACGTGTCAGAGATTTTCCCTTGACTCTAATGATTTAAAGTGTGTCTCGAAATAAGGCCTATAATATATTAAGGCCCTTCAAGGTTCCATTTGATGTTTAAATCACATTCATGCAATGGTAACATTCAGCCATGAGGCTTACAGCACTGGACACACTTCCTTCACATCAAACACTCCTCCACAGTTAATTGGAACCCCACAAATGATATTTCATGTAGTCATGGTTGCAGATGATCGCAATGAGTGTGTCAGCTGGTGTGTGTGTGTGTGTGTGTGTGTGTGTGTGTGTGTGTGTGTGATTGCACATGAGCAAACATATGCATATTTGATGTGTGCTCCTTCAACATGAGAAGCAGCAGGCTTCTGGATGAGCTTCCCAGGTGACCCAGAAGACTGCAGTAAGTGTGTCAGTGTCAGTTTGATTAACTCTAATACCGGGGCTTTTGGCACATGTGGTCAGGTTAATGAAACTCAGTGAGAAGGCACTTTTCCTTGGTTCCCTCCCTGCCAGGAAGCTGTGGGTGATGGGATGAGGTTCAGCAACTCGCTGCCTCTCTCCCTCTGTGGCCCCCCTCTCCACCAACGGGACAGTCTGATACCCTATTTAGGCACCAAAGCTCTTCCATCTCCACATCACTCCTTCTCTGTCACATACTGCTGATTTTTACCCAGTCAATTCATATTCTTTTGATTAGAAAATCAAAAAGTACAAATGTAAAGTTTAGCAGATGCTCTTTTTTATAGAGAACACTGTCCAAAGTATTTGCACATTTCTCATCCTGGTGAAGTGATTTATTGAGATTTCTCCCTAAAGAATGCAACAAATAAAGGAAAAAAAAATTTTTTGCACTGAATGCATTGAACACTGGAATATTGCAGGAATAGAAATCCAACCAATGGAAATCATTCTTTAAGCATGCAACATTTTGTTATGGCTTTTCCAAGGATTGCCAAGGTTATCATGACACCAGCTCTTGAAGCCCTCAAAGTGTTTGTCCTTGCTCTCTCTTTCTTCACTGACACAGAAGTAGGGCACACCGGAGAATGAGCAACACAATTGGGAGGCATCCTGTCACTTTAAGTGGGGGGACCCATCTAATCTCTCCCTATCCACTCAGGCCCTGGATTTATAAATTTCCTGCAATCTCGACTCTCAAAGCCGTCTTGATTTTGAGAATGTGTCTGCTTGTGAGGGAGGAAGTGTAGGACTGGCAAGAGGTACTTTTGGGGGGTTGTGGTTTGTTTGTGCTGTCCTTTAGAAAAAGAGCTTACGGGTTCAGCAGGAGAAACGCGGGGAGCTAATGTGAAGATTTAGGACTTTCTCCGAGGCTTGGCCTCGTCTAAGCTCTGTTTGCTTGAGCCGTTTGTGGGGTCCTGCTCACACTAAACCCAGATTAATATTCCCCCCATATCCAACCAGCCCAGACACCATCCCCCGGCCTCACTGTCCTCCACCACCCCCCTCCCTCTTTTCCCTGACTATTCTGGCCGTGATCGTCTCCCTTCCCTAATCCAAGTCCGCTGCCTCTCATCTTGCTCTTTATCTCGTCTAAGTAAGCACCTTTCTCATGGCTTCTTTCCATGAGGGGGAAGCAGCAGGAGGAGCGTAAATATGTTTTCCCCAAGCCCTCCTCATTGCTCACTGACCTCTGTGAGGTGTTATTATCAGAGTGACGGCTAAGCCCTGAGATTGCTTTTAGCCAGGTTCACCAGGGGAGAGTAAGGCTGGCTTTAATGGCTCTGTATTGGTTTACATGCCACCCAATGAACACATAAAGGATGGGTACTTATTGTATTAGGCAAATATTTCAGCATAGCATAATAATATACCCAAATGAAGTAGAGGTAAGTAAACATTTTGTTTATCTTTTAAATAAAGAGATCTAAGTTAAAGGAATCTATTTGTCTTGTCATTTTTATTTGACATTTGTTTAATCAAAGGCCCTGTTGGTTAATATCTACTTCAATATTTTTGCATATGCAACTTTCTTTGATTGTTAGAACTAATTTGAGTCAATGATTTCTAAAAATCAAATTTACTCTGCTGACACAGGAATATTATTGTTATACAATATCACAGGAACACCTGACAATATTATGAGATCCATTATTTTGTGCACAAACTGCATGTCACCTGTCCACCTCCTTGAGACGCTGTTGGACTTAGTAATCAAACACAACATTGTTTCACATTGATTAAACAGCAGAATTAAAGCAACAACAGCAGCTTCCTCCTGCACTTCCCTACTGCTGGTTTCCCAGACTCTGCAGGCTCTCTCACAAGACTGTCACCAAAAGCTTCCTCTTCTTCTTCTTCTTCTTCTTCTTCTCATTCTTTTTGTTGTTTTTTCCCCCCATTCTTGTCCCTTTTCTCCCATCTGGATCAAGACTGAGAGAAGAATAACAAATGCATTTTGAGCTGAGAGAAAAGGGGATGAATTTGGCGTGCTAAACAGGCAGGCTAAACCCATTACCTAAGTGTTCTTTATCTTCCCATATGCTTTTGTTGTTTAATCAGCTTTGTATCTCTCCAAATCCTGGATTGAGATAACAAACAAATGGATGAGCTCAACATGCCGAGGAAGAAAGCCTTTCTGCTGGCACCTTAAATGCCAAAGACTATCCTGCTGCACAGGTCAGAGCAGAAAGCACAACTGGGTCTGGTTCTCAGATTGTTTTGGACCAGGTCAACCTCCAGTTCTCGCTAAAATGACCCCCTCTTCGTCCTCCCTGTTGTAAGGTAATGGACCCAGAGGGGGAGAAAGAGAGAGAGGGAGGGAAGGAGGGAAAGGGGGAGTAAAGCTGGAGCTCACAGATTTGCAATCTTCAGCCACGATTTCTCTCCACTTCTTCTACATAAGAAAAGAAGGATTCTAGATTATCTCTGGCACTCAAAGCCAGGGAGAGTTGAAGGCTCACTGAATACAGAAAGGACTTTATACAGCCAATATGGTTTGTACAATAGACACAATTATTATCAGATTTACTTTGTAGTTTCTAAAAATATGGTTTGTGTCTCTTACTGCTACATATTGTAGGTTTGACCACACAGACCTAAAGATCAAACTTTGTGAGAAAAAAATCGTCAGACTTAAAAAATAAATAGCCCAAATTCTGCACATACAGTATCAGCTTGAAGTCTATCTGTCAATTTAAAGTGACTTATTGTGTGTTTGTGGCGAGTGTCTCCATATTTTAGTTAATTACCTTTGTTTACATCTTTATATTTACAGTTCATTTTGAGGTAAACCATAATTCATTCTTGAGATGAGGCTTGTTGTGTGTAGCACTTTTATGACACAAGATTCAGCCTCTATACCGTCATATTTCCATCTGTCATAATTGTCACTCTTTCTGTCTTCAAGCGAAGATCAGATTCAAGAATGTGAAGCTGATGTACTCGAGCTCCAAAGAACTTAGCAAGTTATATTAAAAGAGGAAGAGGACAAGACAATCACAAGCCCCTTTTATGCAGCCCGTTCAATGCGGGCCTGTTGACCCTCTGTTGCGCCTTGCCGTCTGTATAAACATCCCGGAGGCGTAATGGGGGGGGGTTGTTTCACCTCTGAGACGGCAGCGGAGTTAGTAACAGCGCCAAATCGATGTCTGTGTAAATGGAATGAGCCGGCGAGGCGGAACGACGAGATAGGGCTGTGACATTTTGTCGACATGTTAAGTGTGCGACCCACAGATTTAAAATCAGCTAGCAGCAGTTAGCAGCTAACTCAAAGAAGAAGAAAAACAATTGAAAATGTTTACAAATTGTGGAGCCAGCCCGAGCTTCGGGAGCTATTTACCCTCCAAGCAGAGGACGAGATCATCCGCCACATAACAGGGACAGTAAATAATTGTTATTGTCATGTTATTCCGTTGTTTATAAGGTGCTGCTCGTTGCGCATGTAAAACCTCACACTAGACTCCAACGCTGCTGTGTTACTCCTCACGCCTCTTTGGATTGCGGAACGCCAGCTTACCATATAAAATTGAGTGAGCATTTGCTGTAAGACCAAAACAGTAAAGTTGTTCCACAGGTGTCATAGTGGGTACATCTCACCAGCCTTAAACTCACATAGTAGCAGATTTAAATTGTTTATAAGACATAAAGATTAATTCCTCCTCTGTTATTTCTGTTATAATATTTACTTTTTTAAAATTATTTTGCACTGTAACAAAAAAATCAGGGTGTAGCAGAATCGGGTTCACCTGAACCTTAAGTAGGCCTAGTCATCTTCAGGATTCATCGTGCTGGTGAAAAGAATTAAACAACTATCAAAAGCAGCATGAAAAATACTGCATGACCTGTCAACATTTTGAGGGCTCAGAAAGTCCTCTGAGTGACAGCTTAACTCATCTTTGACAGGAAAAAACAAACAAACAAACACGCAGAGAAACAATTGTGCTCAGACCAGAGAAGTGTGTTCGACCTCAATGTGCATCTCACAGTTAAATTCCCTCCGGGTAGAGAGGCTCATCACCCCATCTTGTTCCCCCCATCAGCCATACACACACGCACACACACCCCTGCAATTCACATGCTGACACACACGCGTATACACACAGTCTGGGAATGCTGGGGAAAATAGCCCTCATTTATTATTGCCACACTCCCTTGTCTCGTCCCCGCGGTTCAACGGGTGCGCCGCCAAAGCACGTCTTCCCCCGCCAATGTCACACAATTACCTCTTAACTGCTCAAACAAATAGAGCGACCCAGAGAGTGACATCAAATCAAAACTGTCACAGGTGATTGAGTCTGGTCATCAAGTCAGCCCGCCCGCTATACCTGTCAGGCGAGTGAGGGAATGGAAGAAAGAGGGAGAGAAGAGGGAGAATGTGATAGCGGCTTTATAATAGACCCCCTAATAATGTATAAACACCCCCTCTCTCTTTTTTTTGCTCCACTCATATTAAAGTTGGGCGCTGAGTGCACGATGCCCTCCTTTTCAGCCACTCCACTCCCTCACGGGACTCAGGGTGGAGAGAGAAATGGCTGTGAATGGAGTAATGATAGGGAAAATGATAGAGGGGAGATTGAAATTTCCATCCTCTGAACCATACCGGCTCTGCTCCTGAAAAGACATTGGCTGCTAATGGGGTTAGATCACACGCATGAGGGTCTGAGGCCTGAGTGATGTTAGCTGTTGATACTCCCAACAAAAAATACAGCAACACTTTGAAGATGAAAATTCCCACAAGGTTTAGGCAGAAAGGTGTGATAGTCCCCAGACCCAACACTTTGGACTTCACTCTGCACAGGACCAGACAACAACTGATGGTGCTCATGTCGCTGTGATACAGAGGACGCAGATAGGCGAATGGTGCATCAGAGAGGAGAAAAAAAATAGAAATTAAGAGCGTGAGCAAAAGGGTTGAACAAGAGCAAGCCAAGGGGACATTAGGGACACAATGATGATGTTGTCAGTGTCTGATGTAAATTGGAGAATGACACAGTCAACAGACACAGTTGGCTGCTCGCAGCGGCAACTTGTCGGGGCCGTGACACTGACAAATGGAATATTTCAAAGGACTTAATCAGAGGAAATGGGGTTTGGTCTGCAGGTGACACGAGTCCCGCTCCAGTGCTCACAAAAAGAAAACTGATTGCCTGCCTTGAAACCCCCACCATTTCTCTATTTCTCTGTGTGTCTGTCTGTCTCTCTGCTGCCTATCTGACTCTCACTATTTCCCTGTCCTCACTTGCCTCTGTCACCCCAATACAAGTGGGGGGTTTACCATGAGCATGTAGTACATTAAGATTCAATCACAGATAGCCTCCGAAGCTGTACCAATAAGCCCAATGCAGAACTACAATATGCAGTAGACTGTGTAGTTCTGCATAGTTCTGCAGTTCTGCAGGTTTGTTCTGTTCATTTACGCAAAAGTCACAGAAGAAAACTATAATGTTATAATGTTATAAATAATATAAGTATAACTAACTGTAATGTGAACCATGTTCACCACCTTAGTTTAGCATGTCAGCATGCAAATATTTGCTAGTTAGCACTAAACAAAAAATACAGCTGAGGCTGATGGGAATGGCACTAGTTTTGCAGGTAAAAAGATGAACGACATGTCTCCACTTCCTCCTGCTGTGACAAAATGAAGCCGAAATATTCCGGATACGAGCGCTGCCATCTTGTGCTGGTGACATTAATTGGAGCCAGAGTCTGTGCCGTAGTGATCCGGCGGTTCCTGCCCACCCATTTTTAATTTCACCCCATCTTTATAGCATCAAATAACTAATTAAAACCAAACTGATCAGAAAAATGATCACTTCAACACACATCTGGAGTTTTTAGTTTGGCTCATGTCTTATCTGATATCATGGAGGGGGAGGGGGTTTATGGCCTCCACTGCACCCCACCACCAGGGGGCAATCAAGATGTTTTGGCTTCACTTTTGGGAAGCTCTCATATTGTCCATCTTTATATACAGTCAATGGTTTGGACTAATTAAAAAGTCTGACCAGATGATGGTGTGAGAGTAAAAGTCACCAAAGTGATTACAAGTCATCGTAAGGGGAACATAAACATGTGTGTTCCAAATCCATGACAATCCATCTGAAAGTTGTGGAGAAATTTCACTAAAAACCACAAGTGTGAACCTCATGGTGGCACGACAAGTCAGGGGCTCAACAAAGCCAATTGGATTAGGAACAATCTGTACCAAATTATATTCCAGAACATCAAATAGATGTTTAAGTATTTCACTGAATAAGTGAATAATTCGACGAGCTAGTGGCACTAGATGAATCAGAAGATTACTTAAGTAAGTAGGATTAATTCCCTTGTGACCAAGAATATCTGCACCAAAATCCATCCAATAGTTGTCGATACATTTCACTGAAAACTAAAAATGTCAACCTCGCGGTTGAGCTTGAAGTCTCTAGGTTTCATCACCTGAGGACCATGAATGTACAAAACTTCATGATGATTCATCCAAAACTTGTCAAGATATTTGATGGAGCAAAGACATCTGTAAGTATTAAAAAATATAGCACAAAGCCACATCTATTCACATCTATCTTTGCAAGTACAATGCAATGATATTGTGTTCCTACTCACTGCGCTTCGTTTGTCTCACTGTGCCGCAGGTTACCACACAGAGGTAGATCAACAGTGATGGATCTCTCAGTTTA
Organism: Hollardia meadi; assembly: GCA_037974645.1. Lineage (NCBI taxonomy): Eukaryota > Metazoa > Chordata > Actinopteri > Tetraodontiformes > Triacanthodidae > Hollardia > Hollardia meadi. The sequence continues at coordinate 6,028,570 of JBBPCS010000375.1, forward strand.
TAACCCAGGGAGAGGTGGGGGCATCCTGGCCGACATAGGGGAAGGACAGTAAGAGGAGGGAAAACAACATTAGCAACAACAGATGTGGAGAGAACACCTTCAGGAAGGAAAGTTAGGTTTATTTGGTGCTAATTAGCCTTGTTCAAACTGTAGCAGCAAAAACTCCAAAAAAGTTAAATCCATCCCACCCTTCTCACTCCTTTGTTTCCAAGGACCGGACATGGCAGTGCCACCAGAAGTTGCAAACGTCTATGAGATTGGTGATTTGGTGCCTCAAGTCCAGTAGCCCCATGCCGGGTATGAATCACGGCAAGGGGCCGCTGCCCTGTCACAGCAGCTACAGATCAATGATAATTACCACCTTGACATGAGTACGCTTATTACTGAACAGGATCAGGGACAGGGGCCCGAGCTGTGGTGGCCGTAGGGCCCGATCGATACTCCAGGAATAATGGCTCTCTGGGGCCCTAGATTGGACTTTGCCACTAAACAAGCCATTACAGCCGCACGCATGACAGCTTAGGTCTAGATATGCGTCCTAACTCTCCTTTTCCTGGAGGCTTCTCTCTCCGAGCCCGCCTCACTATGACTCCCACAGGCCTCAGTACTCAATCTTGTCATGGACTGTTATGGGCAGGCGAGACACATGCCTCTGGCTTTGAGACGTGTTAACCAGAAGTGAGTGATTAGGGGAAGCATGCTGCTACAACACAATGTGCTCCTGTGCAACACACCGGTGAAAGGGGCCTTGCAATGTGACCTGATGATTGCCACTGAGTATAGAGATCAAACACAGCTGCACCACTGTGTGTGTGAACATAGCCGTACACACACACACACACACAAACAAACGCACACAAAAGCAAGCACATCGATGCTGATCCGTCTATGGCAGCCCTCATCTTCTTTTCTCTTTGATTTTTACCACTTCCCTCCTCCAGATCCCTTGTTTTTTTTCCCCTCTCCTTTTTTAATCCGGTCATACCTGTAATCGGGCTCTGCGACAGGAAACTTCAGAGAATCAATTAGTCCTCGCCTCATCCGGGAGCCAAGACGATTCCTCTCGACTTGAGCCGCAAACTCCTTCTATCAGGAGTCATTCTGCCTGCCTAACACCCAGACTCCTCTCTCCTGAGCCCGGATAGGTTTGACTCTAAGCCTCTAAAACGTTGACAACCCAAAGCGCCTTTCTCTCTGCAAGCCCTAACCGCCTGCCTCACCCCGGCCCCTTCTCCTCTTTCTAACCGTTGTTGCTGCTAAATAAAGAATGATTTGTTTTCCCTCCACAGCGGAACTGTGATAATGATGCTGCGCTGTGGCATTTCATCCACAATTAAGTAAACAGAGAATTCAAACTACATTTTAACGCTAAAGCTCGATAAGAGTGGATACGATAGGCGAAGCTGGTGACTCCAGGCCTGCCTTTGTCCCGGAGAAGTAAGCCACCGAAGAGCCGGCATTGTGGACGGTGTTGTTTTAAATGCCGCCACATGGCACAAAAGGAAATGCAAACCTGGGACTCTTCTGCTGGCTACAGCAGGCCCTTGAGCGGAGTCTGGAACAAACAGAACATTGAGGGGTCAGATTTAATCCCCCCGCCCCTGCCTTTTGTATTCAGATTAAAGACTAAGGAGGATTTGCAGGAGCCTGGAGTCTCTTGTTAAAAGACTGTGTTCTCCACTTAACCTGCAATTTACCTGTCACTTAAAGCCGCCGCAGCAATCATCCACACCTCTGGTAGTGAAAGGGGCAGTCATTTTTCTGTTGTTTTTTTTACAACTCTGAAGAAAGGCTTTATGTTCACTTGAGCATAATGAACTCCCTGACAGATGCTGATTAAAGCAGCAGCAGTTTGTGAAAGACACTTAACACTTCAAGAATAAACAGGAGTAAGATTGCCACCAGAACACACACACTAACACACACACACACACACAAGTCTACTTCTAATAAACCAGAAATCACTTCTTGACCAGTCGGACTGTTCTGATGAGGTTGAATTCGGTGTGTATTCTCCAGAGTGCCGTGAAAGAGATGCCTGCAGGACACAGAGGCGAAACACATTGTGAAGCCTCTTGACTTGATTTGTATTGCCGACCCTCCTCATCTGCCCTATCCTGCCATGGAAAGCTGACCTTCTTTTTCCCTCCACAGCCCTCTCACAGAGGCCAAACATGATTCATCTTCCCTGAACAAAGTCAAGGGAATGGATGAAAACTGCCGCCATCCCTCTACCCCACCTCATCCATTTCATCCTCTCCTGTGAGTTGTCTTGCCCACCCCGCTGGACGGCCATGACGTCCCTCTAAATCTTCCTCCTGAACAGGACTCGCCAGGTCCACGGCAGCGATAAAGTGGACCATTCGTTTTCACAGCGCGGCCAAGAGGAGTAATGGGAGTGATGTTGAGACATTATCAGTCACTCACTGGCTCCCAAAGCTCGATGCCGCTCCTGCCTCCCCTTTTTTTGAAAAGCATACAGATGCCCACCAAACAACCACACGGCTCTTGATGGAGCTTTACACAAGTCTTTGATACGTCCCTTAATCTCCACTAAACTATCCCACTGGTTTTAACACCCTTACGCATTAGCCTATGTCTTATAACTTAAGAGTTTATCGTTAGGCGCTAAATTTAGACGCCCTTTCTTAAGACTCAAGGCAGCCTGGAAGCAGAGAGCAATATAGCGTGCAAAATGATAAACCTTCTGCAACATAACAAAGGATGTGAAAATGTTCATTGTTTTAGGAATCTGGACCTTCTGCAATTGAGCCAAAACAGATTAAAACAGTTTGGAGGAAGGAAATCATCTGGATGGAGGAGATAATTTCTCACTTGGTTTGTGTGGACATTCAAATCAGACGAAAGCAAAACTCAGGTCCAAAGTCACTCATCTGCTGAAACCCTCTTCTTCATTTCTTTGTTAAAGAGGATCACTGTCTGGTGTGCTTTATTTTCAGAACGTTTCCCATCCTCTTTCCACTCCTCTCTCCATTTCCTCGTCCCTTTTTTGCCCCCTCTCAACCAAACCCGTTCTGTTATGGTGCCTGTGAGAGTTGCAGTCTTTATTCTGGAGGAACCACCTGTCCGCCTGTACATCAAACCCATCCCCGATGGGCTTCTGGGTTAAATTCCAAACTTAAAACCCATTACTGAGCTATCAGCCCACTCATAATGCTCTCTAACGACCTCATTTCCCTAAATGTCAGACCTGTCAGTCACTAGAGGCCCTGTCAGCTCGACCGCTCATGTCCGAGGGTCCCGGGTGCTCTGAGGCATCGCCGCCGCCGCCGATGCCGTGTGCACCTCGTCTCTGCCTGTCCTCATCAAAACAGGATAGAACCCTCAATCTTTGAAAATATGTCAAGGCAAAGTGACTGGGGACACAGGGGGTAAGAGACTTTGGAATGAAAGTGCTGGGTATTTCATTTACCATATCCACTCTATTAGTCAGAGCGGCACAGTCAATCAGGGCCCCATTTTGAATCGAGGGGGAGTCAGGGGAGAGAATTGGGACACGGCAAAATGGCGGACGGTCACGGCGTGGCTATTCCAGCTCAGCCAAAATCAGTTTGAGGAGTTGACGTGTACAAAATGGATTATTACCATACAGATCCAAAACGCCAGCGCCTGTCGTTGTTAACCGAGGAGTCAGCACTGAGCGCGTGCAGGGAGGACAGTGACGGGAGGGGCAAGGTTGTGCTGGAGAGGGTCGAAGCCAAATGTGTGTGTGTGTGTGTGTGTGTGTGTGTGTGTGTGTGTGTGTGTGTGTGTGTGTGTGTGTGTGTGTGTG
>JBBPCS010000375.1:6035969-6058293 GCA_037974645.1 Hollardia meadi
TACAAGTTTTACTGGCAGTATTTGAAGAATCGTGTGTGAATCAATATAACAAAAGATGCTAGAGAGACTGCACTATGATAAAAATAGATTCAATGGATTATGACATGATGTGATTGCTAATGGCTCTGACTTCTCTGAGAGTTAGGCTACTGTTTTGGTAAAATGAATTCATGTTGTCGTCATAGTTGCCTGTAATCACACTGGGAATGTCTGATTCAGTGAAGAACTGCCAACACCTCGACTGTGTGTAGTCTGTGCTTGCTCATGGAGTATCTTCATCAAACTTTGTGGAGATTTTTTTTTCTCGTTCTTTTGGAAGTAATTATAGTATAAACACTTTTGGTACCGGTCATATCCTTGGAAAAGCTCAGGGTTTTGTTTGATTTCAGAAAGGGGGCTGGGGACTTTATGTCAACATCTTTTTATTTCGTCAATTCAGTACATGTACAGTCCCCTGTTGCTTTTTTCTTTTGTCCTGAATTACAATCAGAGTTTTCATACCATGCATCTTTCATGTTTGTCGCTAAGTGAAATTTAAATGATCGGAAGTAGGAGAGCTGCTGACAGAAAAAAATTGTTCGTGCAAATATACGATAAACTGCAACTCTGCACTAATACAGTAAGTGTACCATCCTTCAGAGCAACACGACCCAATTACTAGTTTATTAAAATGAGTTCACGTTGCCAAGACATGTCATCCTCTTTATAGAAACACCACTGGTGGTGTTTCTGACTCACTGGAGAACCACAGACACCCACACTGTCTGCCTGCAGCCATTCATAAAGCTTGATGCACACACAATAAACCATAATAACAGCAGGCAGTAGCAGTGGTTTAGTGGTGTGTGCAGGGATCACACTATGTGTCTTGCTGTGTTTGTGGACAGCAGATGTATAATGGTGAGTAAACAGGACTCTCGCCTTCACCAGCAGCTGTTGGGTCAGATGCCAAGTGATGGGCAACATGTTGGGAAGGAGCTGTTTGCATTGCTGCGATGGCTTTTTTTCAGATAACAAATGACTGATCTTCACAACCTGTGTGTGTATTTCTTGTGTAGCCAGACATGCATGTCAGGCTTGGGGTTTTTTTTTTTTAAGGTTTTGTTTGTGTGCATAAGAGTGGGTTTCTGTTCAATTAATTTTTAAAATCCATTACACAGTCACAGTTATTGAAACACAACAAATAACTGACAATCACATAAAATGCAAAAATAAACATAAAAGCTTTATTAAAAAAAACAAAAAAACATACAGGTGCCCCAAATGTGTATTGACGTCATGCAGTAACATATTAACAATGCACTACAACATGGACATTCAATAATTTGTTCCTGAATATCCAACTTGACACACTCACTGCGGCTGATCCAGGCATAAAAAAAATTTATAAGAGTTCTGTCAAATTGTGTAAAAATACTGTGGCAGAGATTTACCAGGCTTACACAGGGACAGCTTTCATGACTCAGAGAGGCTTGGCCGGACACATTCATGGTGACAACCGTTAACCACAGTCAATCCATAGGACGACGCAGGATAATCTGCCTTCACTGGATGTTACATACAACAAGAAAGATACAAACAGGCACTTGGATTAATGCAGTGGCTCTCAAATTTTTTTCTGGACCCCCTCAAGAGCAAAAACAGGTTCACCTCCCCACTCCACAGTTTCTACCATTGAATTTTAGTGAAATATAGGTCAACAGGATGGAATTGGTTCATTCACTCTTGTTTGTTCATTTACACAATGTACATAAATCATATTCTTCAACTTTTTTTCCCCCAGTTTGAGAGCCACCGGATCACGTTATTATCTCCTGTTCCTGTTTCTGTTCTGCATCCTGGGACTGAGCAAACAACAACATATCACACCAAATAAGTTACAATCAGAACACATTTCCATCTTAAATAAACAGGAAAAAAAATTCAGACTATGTAGAGGAAGTGTTGTGGGCAGTCTCCATAAGTTCAGAGGTCAAGGTGGGGTTATCTCCACTGACACCCATGTCAGACATCACTGATATGTGCAGCTCACCGGCTCCGTCCTCACTTCCTGCAGGCGGAGCGGTGGCTCCCTGGCTGGAGCTAGACTTGTGAGAGGAGGTGGGGGAGTTGGTGGGGCTGAGCTGGACAGCCGTAGTGTCCTGCAGCGTGTGCTCGCTCGTCTCCATCTCAAACGCCACCGTCCCAATCCGCATCAGCCCCCACTTCTCGCCTCCTTTCGCCTCGTGGGCCATCTGGGCCCGGGGCCTCCTGCTGACCACACAGCAGGCTGTGAAGAAGGCCACGGCTATCAATGAGAGAAGGGGCCCGATGATGATGGGGGCGTTGCCAGTAGGGATGAAGGTGCCAAAGGCGAAAGCTCCCACCAGGGTGATGTTGATGCCAGCCAGCATGATGCACAGGCCGCAGGCACAGCACAGGGCCGGGGAGGGCAGGCTCTGGTGCCGCAAGGCGCGCCGCTTGGGGGCCTTCTTGGGAGCAGGTGGTCTGGAGGTCTTTTCAGGTTTTACCATGTTTCATGGAGAGCTCGGTGAGACCCAGAGAAGCTGATGATCAGATGACAGACTGATCACTGAACTCATCACTTCAGAGAGAGAGAGAGAGAGAGAGAGAGATATGAAAATACTTAATGCCTAAATTGCTTTTAAAGCAATTATTAATTGCCTCCATAAATTTAATTAATCATTTACACCCACTGGGAAATGTTTTTACATGCAAACTGCAATAAATAACACCAAACATGTAACGTAATTGGCAACTCCACACTGTCTGACTTGCACGGACAATTTGCACAGTAAAGAGAAAATGAAAAGAACCGCACAGCAACATAATTATGTTGTATTCTCAGCGTCACTTACCTCAGATCAGAACCAGAATCCAGTTTGGTCTTGGTCCGTCCGTCATGAGGTGCAGGAGCCGCGGAGCTGGAGGTCGGTGTACGGTACAGTGAACTGCCGCCGCGCTACTGCTGCAGCTGCTCGCACGCCACAGGTCACAGTCACGATGGACCACTGGGGGCGCCAGATAGCTCCGAAACAAACGGTCCAATCACATATTAACATCCGATTCACTGAATGATCAAGAAACATAAACACAAGAGGGGTGGGTTATACCACTGCCTCTTGTTTCATTAAACCCAACATGTTTAACTATGATAAAAGTAAAATTTGAAATTTACAAAAAAACAGACTTTTTCTGGGTTTTGTTTTTTTTCCAGAGCGATGCCATCTCATCTGACCGGGCAGGATCATCACACCCTCTTCCTCTCCCTTCACCCATCACTAAAGGACCCTCATTGAACAAACCCACATTTTGCTTTTTAACTCCTGAATGAGATCTTGCAGTAACAGGATAAGGAAAACATTGCTTAAATTAAGTAACAGATTAGACAGGAGAAGAGGTTAATGGTGTTTTTATTGAGAACACAGCATACCAATGAAAAATATGCATTATGCACAGGATCCCATATGAGCTTAAACAAATCTCAATGGGGCTCCATACTTGCACACCACTTACTGTATCTCATCTGACACAATTACAAACTGAGGGGGGTAAAACAAACAAGTCCTTTTATGATTCATAATGCAGTGACAAAGAGGCTTTAACATAGCCTCTCTCATAATGTATCTGTCAATTCCTGCCAGCCTATGAAGGCCCTCAGTTGCTATGGGGATGTGGTGAATTCAGGGGATGAGTTGTTTATTGAGCAACGCATGGAATGGAAGTGATAGACTGCCATCAGTGCCTTCGTTCAAACATAAACAGGGTCCTGATTGAATAAAACATGTAAAGAAAATAAAAAATTAAAATTTAAAAAAAAGGATCAAAAGTAAATATCAGCAACCCTAATCCAAGAAAATCTAAGACAGGTGTCTCAGCATGGTTAGGCCATTATTCTTTCCAATGGCACATTCAGAACCAAAAAGACATAACTGAATAACATCCAAACACTTGTATAAAAATAAATCAAGCCTGGTACAGAATCCTTCATCTTACCGCAGCGTTCACATCGACTATTCACAAGACTCTTTAACCAAAACAAGTCATTCAGAATCTGAGCTATCAAAGCAATAACACATTTTGGGATGGTGTTACATTTGTACAAAACGTGCAAAGACCGTGGTGCAAAAAAAAAAAAAAAAAAAGAGCCTGAGGTAATGTTGGACTCAAATGAGGATAAAAAGCTGTTTAAACATAAATATTGCTGTTGGTGTCGAATTCACGTTGTTGCACCAATGTGATATAATACTCTCCCTTTTTATATAAACTAAATAAGATGCTTATTTTAAAGTACATCAGTGCTACAGGTAGCTTGTGTTGAAGTGAAATTATAAATAAAAAAAAGGGCCTTCTCCAACTTCAACATCCATTCACGTTTCTGTACTTTCAGACATGGACAGCCTACTCTTAAGTGTACTCCCATTTTATCATTTAAACCACATACATCAAATCACACAGACATGCTTAAAAAAAAATAACTCATCCCTTTCCTCCAGTGTCTGGAGAGCAATAAGTCGCATTAAAACGAAATATTAACCAATTCACAGTTGGACAACAAGAAAAATGATATATCAAAATTAGATAATATTGCATTAGGACAGAAACAGCTGGAAAACTGTGCTGAACCCATGTCATCTGTGTTCATAATGATATGTACTGATTAGATATTTAATAAAAACTGCTGGCAACAAGTGTTTTTTCTGCTGTGTTGGGGTCATCGTATGTTTTCTCCTGCTTGAATAGAAAATAGATCTGTGAACTGTAAAAAATAAACCCAAAGCTATTCTCAAATGAAACAGTTCTTGTCTGAAACTCAGGCAGCTTAAAAACACCTCCTGGACAAATCTCAGGAGGTTCAACTTCACTTAGGAGGTGGTAGCCGAGGATGAACTGTCCCCTTGGTGCTCAAACTCTGTCTGGGTGATAAGATTACTGGCCATGGGAAAGAGCTTCAACACCACCAACAGTTAGTCACTTCTGATAGTGTGCAGCTGATCCTACGAGGCTCCCTGTGAAAACACACGCACACGCATGCACACACGCACTCTAAAATCGGTTAGAAAACAATTACGAGACGGCTGGCCCTTCAGGCTGCGAGGTCGTCCGAGGAGGGCGCAAAGTCCCCGGTGCGCAGAGCGCTGGACTGTGCTCGTCTGCGGGCCAGCCTGGAGTTGGAAGGTGGAGAGAGCCTCATGGTGCAAACGATGGCTCCCACATCCTCTTGCTGCTCATCGTGCTGCGATAGCTGGCGGTTAAAGGCGATGGCCTCTGCTGCAAACTGAGTCAGGTCTTTGGTGCTGCTGTTCCTGGAAGAAAAGAGGAGGCAGAAGAGGATCTGTACCATATAAACATTCCTCTGGCATGTTGTGTTCTTCCTGACTACTGTCCTATTGCTTTAATCTGACTTTACTTCCTATATAGAAAAATACTACTAGACTTGATCTGTCGTACCTCTGTAGAACACGAGGAGTTGGAAGACCTCTCTCTGGAGCGTTCTGTAACAAATAAAAATTAATAATTCAGTCAAAATAGCATTGGATGAGTGGTTTTGTTTCAGACAATATTAGAGTGCCAGGTACAAATCAGATATTCTGGTGCACAGACATAATGATGCTCACCCCCTGCACCCAAGGGTGCTTGAGAACTTGAGCAGCACTGAGGCGCAGAGTTGCGTCCCGAACCAACAGCTTTGATATGAGATCTCTGGCCCCCTCTGTGATGTGAGCCCAGTCCTTCTCTGGAAATTCATACTTGCCCTGCTGGATGCTCTCAAACAGGTGACTCTGAGGAGAAAACATTCCACAATATCCAGTAAAACTGAAGCACAATGACAACATTCAGACCAGCATTAGAGTGCCCGTATGCAAGTGTTTTCCAACATGAAGCCATGGTTTGCACAATTTTTTATTTCTTGAGCTCTGCGTCCCCTTCGCCTTTTTCTCACAAACACATCATAGACTTCACTTGGTGTATAGTGCCGGTGCTTGGTGTATCATTGACCAATCAGAAGAGAGTATTCAACAAGGCCATGTAATCAGATGAAATAATAATAATAACCTTTGTGCTGTACAAGACATTAAAACACTGGGCGAGCATACCTGGCAGGTTCTGCAGGTTTCTCCCCGGTCCCAGCCACAGTCTGTGCCGCAGTGACCTGTGAAAGGGGGGCTGCCGCTCAACAGGATGTAGAGGATGACCCCGAGACTCCAAAGGTCACAGCGCTTGTCGTAGAAGGAGGCCTCATCAGTGAACACCTCCACTACTTCTGGAGCCATGTACTCAGCTGAGCCACACTGAGAGACAGAGAGAGAGAGAGAGAGAGAGAAAACAGACAACGAAGAATCAAGTAACTATTATGCATTAGACTGATGTGTTGTTTGTGTGTATGTGCTGTGAATTTAAAAGTTGACCGTTACCGGTGTGGTAAGCTCTGGAGTCGTTATGGGCGTGCAGGCACTGCTGAGCTTCACTCCACTTCCTAAGTCAAAATCACAGATCTTAACTGGGGACACCTGGGTGGGAGGACGGAGGAAAAACATTATTATACTGTTACACTCTATACCTCTAGGAACAACTAATGTCCTTCTGAAAGCTTCCTGACCATTAAAAGTCACTTACCCGATCTGTGTATTCACAAAGGATGTTCTCCAGCTTAAGGTCTCTATGGGCAATGCCTGCAGAAAAGCACATTATCACCATGATGACAAAAACTAAAACAATCCAGCTGTTCTCTTTGGACTTTGGCAGCTGTTTGGATGCCGACCTACCTTTTGTGTGAAGGAAGTCAAGAGCTTGGGCGATGTCCCTGACAACCTTACTGGCCTCCAGCTCATCAAAGTGCTTTCGGTTCTGGATGTGTGTGAGAATGGAGCCTGAAGGAAGAGAAGACAATCACTTGTAGCAATCAGTGTGTGTTTATAAAGAGTCGCCTGGAAAAACTTAAGTGTATGCAGATGTTATTCGAATTATTCATTTAGCCATTTCATGTTACCTCCACGCAGCTTTTCAAACACCAAATAAAAACAGGAGCTGTCTTCAAAGAACTGGATCAATTCCAAAATGTTCCTGCATTGAGATATTTCCCAATGATTAGAATGTTTCATTCTGCATCGTTTGGCAGTTTAGTTAAAACGTTTCTCAAACCAAACGCGCTTACCTGTTTCCTTGACACTGATAGAGAGTCTCCACTTCTCGAAAGACTCTGCTGCGGCTGTGTCCTGCACTTTTTTCTATGATCTTTGAAAAATTTAAAACAGACAGATCACTATTAGTGACCTGAATGAAAACATTTTGTGAAACACACAAAATGTTTACATTGTGTATTATTCTGCTCTGTTTGTGACTTCGTCTGTTCTTGCTGAATTAGTTTTATCCTTCAGTTTAATTACACACTGCGTTGCTGTAAAAGAACATGTGTGCTTAACAAATAAACTTACTAACTCATACTCGTACTCTGTTTATGTGAAGACCCTTTCAGTGGGTTTGAGAGCCCTTGCATTTCTAAGTATTTATGCAAATTAATTTCTCTAAAACAATTTCTCCAACTTTCTGTGTCAAGATTCTCAAAAACAAGCCAGACTTTGCTAAAGGTGGTGTTCATTTGATAAAGTAGTATACATTTTACATCCTACAAACTAAAGTACAGACCAACTTTTTTTTTCAACTCTGAGAAACAGCATCCAACAAGCTGTATCAGGATTGCTTCAACCATACTGAAACATTTTAACTCTTCTGCAAATGTTACTTGGTAGAGTGTTGCCTACAAACTATCTTTACTCACCTTCACAGCAAACTCCTGTCCGTTCTGCAGACTTATGCATCCTTGAACTTTAGCATAAGCCCCCTGTCCGAGCACTTCATCTGTCAGTTTGTAGAGATCTGAAGAGAATGTGACATATGAGACTACAGAATGTTTGTGTTTATCTTTTATCTCTTAAATAAACATTTAATGTCGTGTCTCAAAATTAGGGGTGTCACAATATACCGGTATAGACGATAACCATGAGATTTTAAAAATTAAATATTGATATCATGTTAATATTACACATAGGATAATATTGTGTTTATCAGTTCACATCTGGTTGCCTTTTCACTATTCTTTAAGTGTAATTGGTCTTTTTGTACACTTTTGTACTGTTATGTTACAGACTTTCTCTCCACCTCCCTACACTACATTTGCCAAAAGAGACAAACACACAATAAACAAGGTTTAAGATGAATTTGACTAGAGTTTTCTATAGATATTGTATTGTTATTTTAAATTAGTTTCTGATATCATGACAGCCCTACTCCCAATAATAACACCCTCATTACCATCAAAAGTGCCTGTGGAGCTGTCTGTTGCTCTCGTTCTTTTCTTCTTCTTTCTTTTGGCTGCGTCTGGGATGTTCACTGGCTGGCTTTTCTCCATTTCTTATCGAAACAGAATGATCCATACACAAGCATATTAGTTAACACAGTAAAGTCTTTGCTGATGTGTTACTGTATGCACCTTAAGATTTCAGTAGCTCTTGAGCTGTTGTACCGGTTGGGTGCCGTCTGTCCTCTGAAGCAATCCCATTCTCCTGAACTCCTCTGCAGCTCTGCCTCACTTGGCCCACAGCCAGGGAGTTACCCTGTAACAGAGAGGAGGAGGCCATGTGGAGGGGAGAGAGGGAGGGAAAGTGCGAGAGGAGCCAGAGTGATCAAGTTGTGGTACATTAGAGAAAGCATGAGAAGGAACACATTCATTCTTTCACTTTTTTTCTCACTGTTTAATAGGGAAAAAGTTCAATTTTCCCCAACTTTCTATTTTTTGACACATTGTAATTATATGATCATACAACAACTAGCCCTGTGGCAACCTGCCAAAACAGTGACCTGATGAGAATACGGGAACCACTACTACAGGCTTTATCTCATCCTGGACATTACCAGAAGCATTTACACAACGAGTCAGTGCATGACTCATGGAGAGAGACTGATGAAACTATTACATCTCTGTGCAAATAACCTTGACAAGTCTGTGGACTACATTCTGGCAGCTTGATCGTATCTAACACATGTTTCAGGAAGTTTCTTCAGGAAGGTATTATCAACTGTTCAGATCTTACCTGGAGGGAGTGCTGGAAGGCTTGCAGCTCTGTCATCACGCTGTGCCTCACCATATCTGCCAACTACATCAGAAATATTCAGTCTGGTGTGGAACAAACTGCATCAACAGAGGCATAAATACACACGATAAAAAGTAATTTCAGGGTGGTGGTAAGTGAGATTTTTTTAAAAAGCAACAAAAAGAAAACAAAAACAAACATCCACTCATCACCGCGCGGTTACTTGACGTGTAGCGTCACTCTCTCTAATGTCAAACTGTTTTATGTTCGTAGTTATTAAATGGCACAATAGCCGCAGAAGGTTCAAGTCAAGTCTGTTATGGTACGTTAGCTTTAGCTTTTTGCTAAGTAAAATGTATGCTACGGTAAGTGAATTCAATGGACTGCTGTTTAAGACGTTAACGTTAGCTTCTAGGCATAATATCTAACGATAGCGTTGCACCATCTCTAGGTGATGAAAGATATTTATCTTATTGTTGAAATTGCTATGAAACGTAAACAAGTATGTAATAACAGCCATACTGCGGTTAACCATAGCCACGTCGTTACTTAACATTAGCACTCTTGCTAACGTTACACAAATCCGGGAACTCTCACAAAGAAGGAACAATTATAAAACATTAACCAGAAATTAAACAAATTCGGGTTAGCGAACTCCTGACTGTACAGGTTCAATCCGACGGGTCGTTACCTCTAGCTAACTAGCAAAAACCCTTAGCTAGCTTTTCCTACCGATCAGTGTCCATTCGCTGGTTTGTATTTAGAGGCCGGTCAGGTGTCATTAAACTGAAAATATAAATGCAATAAATCCTTCTAACCTGGACCCTGTGTCCAAACCAGCCAAATCCCCTCTGTCAAAGCCTCTGACGGCTGATGTAAGCATCCATTGCTAGCTAAGATCCATCAGTCAGACACCTAGTGACGCACACGGCGGGAAAACACATAAACAGTTGTTTTCTCCGCCCTTTTCTACATAAAGCCTTCTCCTATTGGTTAAGACTACAGCTGTCACTTCACGTCACTTGGCTTGATTCCCCGCCACACCCCAATCCACGTAGTGGGGATTTTTTTGTGCATGGTCACGCCACATAGGCTACATACCTACAATATTTCATCATTATTATTTTTTTAGTTATGGTTTATCCCTGTCTACATGTATTGGTTTTGGCCTGAAACCAAGTTTGGTCTGCTACACAGCAAATAATAAAGATTTTAAAAAAAGAAGGGAAAAAATGTTTTTTTATGTTTTACATATATTTGTGGTACAGTGTAGTGTATACATTCAAAAAAACACACATTTGCCAAGGCACTGTTCAGTTTTAGGCTGCATTTTTATGTTCAAACTATAAAAACAATGACACCAAATAAAAATAAAACTTTCATTCACCAAAATAAGACTTATAGGCTATTAAAAATGTCAAACATATACATACATGCACAGGAGGAAAGACAAAGTATGAGTACAGGAGATGTAGTATTATAAACCAACACAAGGTCCTATGGCATCAAGCACCTTAAAAGTAAAACCTCGGCGAAGGCGTGGTCCCACATCTGAAGAAGTGTGGTAAATTAGTAAACCTTCCCAGTTATGCTTAGAAAACCACTCGTACAACTATATGAAAAACTGTTCTTTGCTTTGAGGGTTTTAAAGCCAATGATTTCTCTCGGGGCTCAGATAACATCAAAATGTAAACTCCTTTCTCCATGTGGCTTTGTTTAATTGCATATCTTCTCTGTCATCTCTTTCTGTAGGAAAAGAAAACAAAGGACATGTTTAACACATTAAATTCATATTGTATGAGGAGATGAATGATTGTTAAAGATGAAGATGATGCTGTTAAGACCAACAACAAAAAGAATTGCCTTGGGTGGTAAAAGTGGGACAATAAAACAGGGTCTGTTTACAAGATTTGTATTTGGTATTTTATGCAGTGTCATCCCTGTGTCATTTTGTGAGGGGGATTACACAGCCAGGGCTTCATAATGATGATAACTGAAGCGTTTGGAGCACTGTTATCCATCTGCTCATATGTGATGGAGGTCCCTTTGTTGAACAACGTCTGCACAAAGTCAGCATTTTCTCCTATGAGGGTTGTTGCTTCAAATCAAACCATTTTCTAGAAAGCAATTAACGAGTTTCTTTCATGATGGAAAATAGGGAAAGAAGTTAATGCTGATTCTACTACTGGTTATTATGAATTCTGAATGAAATTATTATGATCGTTGGGTGAACGGCTCATGCACTGTATGCCCACAATAAAGCTGAGTAATCACGTGCTTCAGAAAACTGTCTTTTTTTTGTGATGCATGTCGACTGGCTGGGAAAGCTCAAGATGGCAGCACGGCTGATATTTTCTGTCACACTGACAGTTATGAGAGTGACACTGACAGCCTTCCCAATACAAAACATACATCTGCACCTCTCTCTCCCGCTCCTTCACACATCCGAGGTCACACTATTGTCTCACCAGTGGCTCCAGTTCAGAGTGATCAATGAGGTTGAACTCCGAGATGAAGTAGTAGTAGTGCTTGTAGCAGGTATTGATGTGGGCCTCTGCACCCATACTGCAGATGCTGTCAAAGTGATGAATGTAAACATGCACAAACACCCTGAAGAGACGGCTCAGGATCTTCTTGCACACCTGCTGGAAGTTCTTGGGGAAAGGTACACCTAGTGTGAAGGAAGGAGAAAAGTGTGACAGAAAGTAAGAGACCTCCGCCTGAGAAATTGTATTAATTAACAAAAACGTAATAATTTTCTAACTGAAAACATAATTTAGCAGATGTGATATTCTGTAAGTACCGTAATATGATTTATCCTCAGCAGCATCAATCTTTGAGTGTCTTAATGAAGTCTGATTTGTATTTGACAAGAGTTCTGAGTTTTCAGGCACTGGGTTGATAAAAGTGGCCATGGAAGGGAAAAGGTAGGACCTGTAACATAATAATCCATTGCACCTTTATTAAAAATGTATAATAACGCAATTTTCAGTTGCATGTGGCCTCAGACAGTCCAAAAAATTGCCTCTAGGCTTTGTGTGAACTGACAAAAGGCTCTTGCAGCTGAAATACGGTCTCTTATATATTTTGTAGTAAAAGTGTAGTAGAGCCGTGGTTCTCACCCAGAAATACCCCCTGGGGTACATGTATTTCTGCAGTTATTGTGGACTGGATTGTGGTTTGACAAAACAGAAATTACAATAACAAAAAAAATAAAATAGGATTCTCAACAAATTTGTGTTTAGGAGCAAACGTGAGGGCACAAAAGAACTGTACAACACTATCAGAAAAGTCCAAATTGATGAGTGTCTAAAATTACTTTGAGTGGTAGTAATACATAAGTAAAATTGACAAAATCTACTGAGCATAAAAACCAAAGAAACCAAGCATAAACAACCCTGGATTGATGAATCAGAAAGCCACCAAAGTCACTGTTTTCTCCGCAGTGAAAAACTACCCTTGAAGCTATAAAAGGGGTACTCGAGCCCTTCTTAGATGGTTGTGGGGGTACACTAGACAAAAGAGGTAGGGAGCCGCTGTACTAGAGCACATTGTTTCACGTCTTGTGATTCCATCCATCTCTATTTAGTCAGGGCCCTGGGGGATTGTGGACACATTAGGCAAAAGATAGGGAAACACTCTAAACAACTAAACAACAAAACAGAGCCCATTCACACCTATGGGAAATTTTCCTTTCAGCTCTGGTTCCCTACTGCATGTACTATATGGACTGTAGGAGTAAACCAGAACACCACAGAAACCCGTTCAGTCTCCTCTAAATGTCAGCCTTATTGTTTAATTAACCTCTGCTTGAACTTCATAACCCCATTTGAGATGTTAATGACGGCGACCAGCGCTGAACTCCAGGCTGACACTTCAGCACCGATGAAGCACACGCATCAACGCAGGAAGCAATCAATCTGTTACACACTCAATAATAATCTAACTCCTTTATTTGCAGACTTGTCACACACCTACTCTGGTGGGGAAGATGTCTTCGTTATTGATGAGCGACTCTATCCAGTCCATTAGCAGGTTCATGTACTTCAAAGCGGGCAGCTTGGTGGGTTTCTTGTAGTCGTCCCCGTCTTGCCACCTGTACTCGTACCTCAGCCCCCCAGACATGATGGGACACGTGCGCTCGGTACAGAACTCGCTCATCGTGCCATAGATCAAGTTGATCCTGTTAAAGAAATCCACCACATGGACAGCAATCCAGTCATTGATGTTCTCTCCCTCCGGCAGCTGAACCACTTTTCTCAGGTCCAAGCCGGACTTGAGCGAGGCCTGGGCCTTCTTGTAGAGTTCAAAGCGCTGGGTGCCCGGTTCAAACCGCTTCCTTGGTCTGAATGTTTTGTCTTTGCTGAACACTTGTCCAAGACACAATGCCATACTCAGTGGTTTCCCCTGAGATAAGGGAAGAATAATCTCTCCGGAATTATAATTAATTTTGATTTGGATAGTGTGACCTTCCTGAGAGATGGAACCTGGCTGGTTTCAGCTCGGAAATCAGGTCACAGGGGGTCAGGGTCTGTCTTGTTAAGAGCTCTTGTTTTCATATGATGAGACTTTTCTGTGAAGCAGAACAAGAGAAGCCAAAAGGGTTATTTCTTTCCTGTCAATCCACTGCTTTAGGCCAGAATGACCAAAATTGCACATGACCAAAACATCAACGCTATAACTAAAAAAACCATAAACATTATTGTCGGATTGTTTGTCAAGGGAGTTTTGAAAAAAAGTAGTTTTTAAGAATAGACAGGCATGACATTAGAACGTCAAAAGTCAAACACAAAAATAAAAAATAGCAGCAGTTTCAGACAGTTAGGGTAAAATTCAGGCCGCTGGAGTCTTATTATTGGCATGCTGCGACTCACCAAAGATTAAACAATTCTCGAGAATGTTGTGAGAGAAAATGTCCACAACATAATGCTCGCTGTGCTCAGATACGACTCATTCAGAGCACTGGTTGTATAAAAGTAAATGCTATTGCTAAAGTTTTTTGTAAAAACACATCACATGATAACTGATGAAAAACACAGACTGTCAGTTCCCCTTCTGGGACATGAGTCATAAGAAACATAACCAATATATTACTAACAGATGATTTTTTTTTACCCCCTCTGTTGGCAGATAATACACAGTGATCAGGAGCATGACCTCACTGAATGGCTATGATAATAAATGTGAGCATTTGAATGTTAACTGAGTGAGTGATTTTAAGAAAATACGGTAAGCAGTTTATCCAAAATAACGTGCGTAACATAGCTGTAAGGGTTACATTTCATTGTATTCCACTTGGAAAATTCTCTGTTGTGTTTTTCCATTCAGTACTTTGGAAGACTGTAGCATAGTTTGATTCCACAGATTTGACACTGGAGTCACAATCAAGTGACTGGGTTGCAACATGATACTATATCCGCATTTGTGTCCTATTTTGAACTGCCGGTCTCAACATTTCCTGTGGTTGTTGACTCAAATTAGCAGAACTTTCTGCCCCTGCATTATCATCTCTTCTCACATCACAGACCAAACACTGAATGTTTGTTATGAACGTTTGTTGACCGAAAATCTCATTTCCACAGACACTTTGTCTTGATTCTGTTCGTGAAAGTTTAACAGCACTGGATATATGAGAAGGGTACTTTTTGTTTCCATTTGCTCTCACTGTCTGCCTGATCTCAGTTCAAAACTCACCGCTGGGGGACCGTGAATATGTGGTCATGAGATAGCTCTAAATGTGTTTGTAACAAAAGGGCTTCTGAGTAAAGCTTATAGTTACAGTGTTTCATTCAGCGCTTGATTCATGGAGACACAGCTTTAAACGTTAACTTAGAAACTATGTTTACTGAAGACATTTATGATTTGTACAAAAAGTGACAGCATGTGGGACAGAGCGACTTCAATTTTGGTCTCCCTGCATGCCTCAACAGCCTCAGACTGAAGCATGTCTGATCACGCACTGTTGGCATACTTTCACGGTTGTGATGGAATTTGCCTCTGAAATTTGCTGACCTACAACAGTCCTTGAAAGACTCAACATATTTATGAGAAAGTATACAAGTTGTAGTAACCAGAATCAAAGCAAGAGTCTGAGGGAGATCAAAAGCAAGAGATTACATAATGGAAAAAAGAAAACACTGTCTGCGCTCTACCTGGCTGAAATCCTGCAGCAGAGGGTCTGGAATCTGGGGGAAAGTCGTGGAAAGTTCAGGGAGGATTCAGGTGCTACACCCCTTGACTTTAAACTCCCTGTGGAGGACAGATCCAGCTGCCGTGGCCCCCCTCTAGCTCCTCTGGATCCTCTCCTTCACTGCCGGCCACTAACAGACCGAGAGGCTCGAACTTCACTCAGCAGCACACACAACACAGTAAAGAGAGAAAAAGTTGTTTGGCTTCACTTCCTGTGGATGATGTCACATCCTGACTTTGTCTGTATGTGGATGTGTGCATGGAGAACCCATAAAAATGAAAGAGTAGAGGGGCTAGAAAAGGCCTTTCCCTCGCTCAGCCCTCCCTCTTTTTCCATTTTTTTTCCCTTTCTCATCCTGCAGGCAGAGTAGCCAGCCCACTTAGCCCACCAAAGCCCAGCCCTCTGGTAAAGGTCCTGAGAAAACAACCCCTCCTCTTAAGCCACATACAGGACAGAATGATCCCACAAACATTTCTGGATGTTTGGCAGCCCATGCTTCTCTTTTTTTGTTAAGTCTCAATAACATATTATTTAAATTCTTTGCCTTTTTAAGATATTGTCGTTGAACTCAGAGCTTACCCTGAACCCTTCAAATCATGAACAAACAAGGCGTGTTTGACTGAAACAGTCTGTTTCCTGGTGCCCTTAGGGGCTGAGTGTTCATATGATCACCGCCCTGACAGTCTCTTTGTGTCAAAGGTGAATGGATGTCACTGAAATGACAAGGGTGTCAGTTTCTCTGCTTTGTAATGGTACCCAATCTGAAAACAAAGCTGCCTCTTTATGATATAATTCCCCCCAGTATGGTAGTGATAAAACTGTAGTACATAGGATGAGATAAAGTCTCATTTACAGAGTGAAAGGACATTTTAGGTCTGCTGCAATAGGATTACACAGGTTTAGTGTAATGATATGATTTTCTTTTCTTTTTTTAAATGAAGCTGCAGACATGTGGATGTGTTGAGGTTGGTAACAGATAACTGCAGTGCACACAACTAGACGTAGATCATATGCATACAGATACATGTGCGTATATTTGTGTAAATCATGTATTATTGAGTTTAATATTAATTTAATTCTACATTTCCAACTTTATACTATTCACTATTGGAAACTTTTAAACATGAACAGAAGAAAATTAGTTCTTCTGACTTGCATTAATATAACATATCCACTTGGGGTCGCCATGAGTGCTGTTTTAAAATACTTTCTATCTTCAATGTTGAGTTATCAGCAAGAAGGTATCCTTTTTTTTCAAACCAGCAGGTGGTTTTATTTTATACACTCTATATATTCAAAAACATGTTTTCAAGTATCACAATTTACACTATGACGCCACAGAAGTTAATTATTTGACCGTCATGGTGGTAGTATTGATTTAAATGCTGATTGAATATTGCTTATCAATAAAATGTTTTATACAATGCATAGTATACAAAAAAAGTCGCCTAAGGGTAAGTGTAAGTCGAGTGTGCAGGAGTCTACTGCATTAGTTTGCCAGAATCAATTTAGAAGGTAGAAGGCAGTGTCTTACAAAAAGGTAAGGATATTATTTCATACAATTACATATAGTCTAAACCAAAACACCAAGGGTTAAATTGCAAATAGTATCTGACATATTTAGAATGCTATGCAGATTTTTGAAAAACTCCTTGCAGTGATGAGACAAAACAGGAAACAATGGGTGAAGTGCATGCATGACAGCTGAGACCTGCTGCTGCCCTCTGCTCTAGTTTTGCTTGGGTTAATGTCGTCACCCAGAAATGTGGCACAAGAGGAAGTAGAACCAGTCGGGCATTTTTCCAACTTTGATCTTCACTCAGCATAGTACTCATAGAAGTGTCATTACTCACCTAAAATATGCGGCCTGTCGCTTTGAGCCCTTTAACCAGCAGCACATATTCCACAACAAACAAAGACGAAGTTAAATGAAAGAGTTGTACTTGGTGGTTTGGCGGAAGTGGCGCACATGTTTATTGAACTGTTTGAAAAGTGTTGCTACCATCTGTTCTCAATTTAAGTGAAAGTGAAATTAGAATTATTATAAGCCTTTTTAAAATTTTATATTTATATCAGGCATATATTTTACCAATAAGTATTTTACTGTTAATTAAACCTTCATATGGTTTGCCATAAAAATAAATTTTTGTGCATTTGTTTTGTTGAAATCTGTGTCATGATCTGTAATTAAACTATAGATTATTGTTATACTTATTATTCTCAGGCCAGGCCCTGGGCACTGGAAGAGAAAATTTAATTAAAGTTTACTACTTTACAGGTAGATGATTTATGTATTAGTGTTGTAAATGATTTCATGCACACAGACACAGATAGACAGATAGATAGATTTGGCAATGGTAATATGAGGCCAACTACTGCTTCTTCTTCTTCTTCTTCTTCTTCTTCTTCTTCTTCTTCTTCTTCTTCTTCTTCTTCATCATCATCAAAGACAAAAATATTGTAATATTTTTGAATTTTTGGAGTTGTGTGCCCTCCTTCTCATAATTTAAAGTAATTTATTGAAGTCTTAAAGTGTATACCAGAGTTTAGATAGGCCCACTCCCATTGCAGTTAATTAACACTGTATGAGCATCAGTTGCCAACAGACAGAGTCTACTAAAATGAAGCAGCACTGCCTGATTTCGGGATTTGGTGATAACTGACATTTGATGTGTTTGAGACAGTCAGTTGATTACGTCCATATTAGGCGACCAACTCACAGCAGTGTGGAGATGACTCCACCTTTTTCCAGCTTCCCCCAAAGGGTTGGGTCAGACCGAAGATTTAAACGGAAAGGAAGAGGAAGCAGAGAGCTGAGTTCAGACACGAGTTCGGCGACATTATCATCCGGCTTTTCGACATTCTCTACAGGTTTGTTTCCGCCCTAATATGTATCTTCTGACTGTGTTTCCATATAGCCCTAATTAAACAATTAGCTTACTGTTGACTCAGTGAAGTTTTGGCTCGTGTCTGGCGCGTTTTTTTTTTCCAGGTCTTAGTTAATTTCAGTTGCGTTGTTGAGGTCGCGCGCGCTTCCTATTTGCGCAGCGTCATATTCAAGTTATTTTCTGTTTTTTTAGTGGATTAAAGTCAGGCGCCAGTCACCTCTGACCTGAGAACCAGGTGAATCTGCGAGCTCATGTTTAGGATTTGTGAATTGGTCTGGCGATGCCAGGCTACCTGACCCCATGGTGTTACGCCCAAATGTGCACCCCTTGAAAACTTGTGGTCGTAGATTAAATTTGCATACCAATTGGCCGCCAATTTCTCTATAGATGGAATCCTCCTCTATCTGCCTGCTGCTCATTATTTGCACCTGTGCTGCTGACAAAGAGCGCATATTGACAGTTGGACTTCTTCCGCACAGTGGGCTGGCTATTGTTAGCTACTCTGCACTTTGAAGGCAAATAGTAAAGTTACTGTCGGTTGTAGCTGTCAGAGAGCACGTTGATGTGCGTATGAATGCTTAACGCGTAGGCTATGGATGTACTGTACATCCCAGTTGCACATTAGTTGCTCAAAAGTGAAGCTTAACCTGCTGACCAAGTGTAATAACCGGATCTAACGGTCTACTTCCAGCCAGAGTTGACACACCCTGTTTCGCTTCCTTATTTTGTGTTTTATCAGAGGCTAAAATTGTGGAAAATGGGTCCAGTTCAGATTTCCTCTGAAAGACTTTTTTTGGTATGTGTTTAGTAGGTGATTATTTGTGTGTTTAAAGGGACAGCTCACCCGAAAATATTTTTTCCTCTGGCTTGTTATTTATTGATCTAGATCAGGGGTTTTCAAAGTCTAAGACTGTGGGCCTCCCTCAGACAAAGCTTGGAAAAAGGCGCCCCCCATTTAGTTTACTTGCGTAGTTTCGTACAATTCCTGGATGTCTGTAGGATCATTTTGACCCAAGACACTCAACAGTTGAGCTAAGATAGCCTAATGTTGCTGTTTGACATAACTTGACTGCACCACATACATAAAAAAGGTCTGTCCTAAGGCATTTATTAGATTCTGACTCTGGGAAAGTGGGCATAACAATTCCCCAAAACGACTGTATATCTCTTTAACCAAATCACACACATTTAGGCTATTCTGTGTGATCTCCTTTTCATAACTAATGTAATAACTAATGTAATTTTTTTCACTTCCATTGTCCGCGCCTCCCCTGAAACTGTTTGGAGCCCCCCTGGGGAGGCCTGCCTCCCACTTTGAAAACCTCTGATCTAGATAGTTTTGGTGTGAAGTTGCAGAGTTTTTTGGAGGCGTCGGCTTCTCTCAAATATAATGCAACTAGATGGTACTTCACTTGTGGTTCTCAAATCGACCAAAAAAAAAAAAGAAAAAACTCAACAGCAATGTCTCTTTCCAGGAATCATTTACTCAAGATAGTCCACAGACCTTGTTGTGAGCAGTTTCATTGAAGAACTGTTTTCTTTATGCATCATCATGCAGATGAAGCGTTATGGATGAGAGGCTAGCTAACTAAGCCAGTTAAAGCTCAGCCAAGGAAGACTGCATTAATGTTTACATCCTGCACTGTTTTTTTTTTTTGCAGTTTGAGCACCACAAGCGAAGTGCCATCTAGTTCCATTACAAACAAGAGAACTTGATCCACTCATGAGTTATAAGTAAAATACAGTAAAGTGAAGCTGTTTATCAAAAATGGTGCTAAGAATTGATCTGACCTTTCCCATGGATTTGCTTGAAGAAATTGTAGGTGTTTACCATACTACTCATCTAAATATGATTCGGATTGAATAGGACTGCACATGGCCAAATTTTGATGGAAAAATTGATTAAATGCATTTCCCACAATGCACCACCAAATGTTTTTATATGGAGAGCAATTTACAAAATATGAGGTCTTTATGTTTTTTTTGTTTGTTTTTTTTTTTTTACAAAAAAGTGAAAATCCTAAACATGTTACAGCAGAGCCTGACCTCTTCTCTGCATGAAATTCTTGTTTCTTTAAAGTCTCATTCTAGCTGGCCCTCATTGATGCTCTACTTCTCAGATGATAGCGTTCTCATGTACATTATGGATCACTAAACCTGTGTAGACATGTAAACATTTGCTGTAACTAATGCCTGTGGGATGGGAGGCCCATTGTCTCAAGGTCAACCACCCAGGTGTATTTGTAATAGTAATGTAAACACTACAGCGGCTTTGTGACTGTTAGCTTCAGCCAGTGAAAATTCCATTTTTGAAAAACATTTGCAGGCTGTGCTTGGTGCATTTACGCAGTAGTTACACTTCACACAATTGACCACAGTTTTTTCCTGTTGGTCACTGAGCAGCTGTAGTAAAGTGCACTTCATGTTCCTATAATTTGGTCCCTACAAATGATCTACGAAAAATTATGATCTCATTTATGTAGTTTGATGCATGAATATCCCCCCCCACGCTAATGATGTATAGAAACTGCTTTAAAGTTGTAATATGTAAGAATTGGCCACCTGTCGAAGATATTCTAAACTAATGGGGGGCAGCATATCGCCAGAGTAACAGCTGCCCACTGTACTCTTCGCTGTAGCTATTTAAGAGTTTCTCTCTGCCTGTGAAGTAGGGATGCACCGAAATGAAAATTCTTGGCCGAAGGCCGAATACCAAACGCGGTTTTTCGCAGTTTTTCATTTATTTTGCATTGGTCATTTATTTGGGCATTGGTCCAAAGTTCCTCTGGTTAGAGACAGAAGCTGTTATAACATTGATTAGGGTGTGGCCAGAATTTCAACATGCTTAAGTTTGAACACTCAGTAGTTTTTCATACAACAGAATGTGCTTCAGTGGGACTTTTACCCTTTGAAAGCTGTCTTTTATTAGCTGTAGCAGTAAGATGTAGTTCAAGGTTATGATTGTACCTTATACAAGTTGCTCAAGGACAATCTAATCTAAAGTTTATCAGAAGAAACAATTAATCAAATTAGGTGACACTTGCACTGGTTTCTCACACTGTTTGAAATTGCATTACTAAATGTATTGTGTTAGGTGGTGGTTAAATACAGTGTGCTTTCGTACCGGGGCGTACTTACTTACTAAATAACTGTAACATGGTTTAAGTTACTCTTAACAGTGTAAGGATAAGAAGTCAATTGAGATTATGTGGCCAGTGTAAGTACTGTTCTTATTTCCTCTATGTCATGATGGCCTCGCAGATGACTGGTTGTATTTCTGTAGTTGCATTGGTGGATGGGGGGATGGTGCGGTCGTGTCATTTTAGGGTTATTTATGCATTTTGCAACTTTGGACTATTACGACTATTTGAAAAAAATCACAAAGATTTAGTTTTCCTCAGTAAACTCAGAAATTAGCAATAAAAAAAGTGACAAATGTCCTCACTGAAGCACACTGTCCTGTGTTGCAATGTGTGCCCTTAAAAAATAATGATCACACAATAACATTGGTTAAAAAAGAAGATTGAAGATTTTAAGATGGACAGTTAGACTGCATGTACACAGCTTTCGTTTAAGTTTGCTCATAACAATTAGTTATAAACAGGCGTGATGTGGTTGTGTAAAACAAAATGCATGGAAATATTGCCTTTCTACTTTTTACCTGAGTTGTCGTCCACTCAAGTAAAAAGTTCACCTCACTTGATCTGGTTGACTGTCTTAACCGTGGGCTTGTTTCATTTGGCCAAGGCGCTGTGAAAAAACACTTAGTGTTATAATGGAAGGGAAAACCTTGCCTTTTAATTCTTAGGTTTCCTGCTGGCTAATGTTTTTATTTTTAATTTGAGGTGATTTCATGAACAGTAATTTCAACTTCTTGAGTAGTTGTTGTTTTAAACTGCTGCGTCATCAGTTTTTGGAAAATTAGACTAAAGATTAATTAAGATTCGTAAAATGATTCAATTCATTGACACAACTGGCTATTGTTCTCCCTAGGGATGCACCGAAATGAAATTCTTGGCCAAAACCGAAAATAATGAAACACTTGGCCGAAGGCCAAATACCGAACACGGTTTTTCGCAGTTTTTCATTTATTTTGCCAATTTTTTCACCATTGCATAAATTTAATAGCCTAAATGTGCTTTTTACTTTTTTGT
>JBBPCS010000375.1:6058393-6087300 GCA_037974645.1 Hollardia meadi
CCCATGTAGCTCAATCAGATTTGGATCTGGGGCATTTTGAGTCCAGGTGGATGCCTTAAGCTCTTTGTCACATTCCTAGGACTGTTCCTGAGCAGTTTTTGTGGTGTGGCAGCACGCATTGTCCTGCTGGGGGACCAATGTCATCGGGGTGTGCTGTTGCCATGGGTTGCTTGATCTGCAAGGGTTTCTGTTTGGGCGGATGGTTTGTGTCAAGTGGCATCCACCTGAATACCAGGATCCAGGGTTTCCCAGCAGAATATTGCCCTGTAGCGAGATGATCAATGTTATTCACTTTAACCATCAGTTGTTTTAATGTTATAGCTGATCTGTGTACAATTGCCCCTTACTGTACCATCAGCTCCTTACAACTTGGATCTTATTTTTAATAGATTTGGCCATCATTTCAATTTGTTTTTCAAACATTGTACTATCTCAGTTCATTGCTGAGAACTCAGAACATGGCTACATCTCTGTAAAGAAGTCGTTGACCACTTGTGTTTCCTGCCCCTGCTAATCAGATTTTTTTGGTACTTTAAAAAAAGCCCCAGCTTAGCTAGATGTTTTGGGAGAGAAAACAGGTGATTACTACCCAATGTGCCAGTAAACGTCCAACACAGTTTACAGAATGGCTTCCTGGTTTAACTTTGACCTATACTACTTTAAATAATTGTGTCAATCAATTATGGTGTGCAAGGAATAGATCATCTGATAATATGGCTAAACTGTTGGTTTATTACTTGAATGATCAACCTCATTGTCCCCGTTTGACTTTACTGTGGTGATGTCTCGGTGTTATCGGATTTCAACAAATGCTGTACTTTGAGTACGATTTGTCATATCTGTTGGGAAATGATGGCCAAACCTACTGTACAAAAGGCAAGTTAAGATAAATGAAAATTACCCTTGCAACATCAGTTACCTAACCAGTTGCAGCTATTTGGCTTATAGCTCAGGTGGAATCAATAATTCATATCTCCATGTCTGGGCACGCACTGAAGGATGCCACTAGGCAAATTCACTTTCCCCTAAGTCTACTGCACCTGTATTCAGCTTGAGCTCATTCTTAAAGATGTCATCCACAATTATTGTCTGTGGAAAGTTCCAGAAATCTGAGTTGCTGGCGAGTGAGACCTGCAGAGGGGACAGAGAGGGAGGGAGGGGCATGAATAGAATGAAACCAGTGTTGAATGGTCGGCTTTGTCTGAATACTTGCAGGTAGGGGTGATACTGCTCCCCCACCACCACCCACACACACACACACACACACACACAACACAATGAATTTAAGATGGTGTAAACATATCGGTGTCAAGGCAAGCCCTGCAACACTCCTGTGCTGGGGGGTAACAGTTACTACAACTTAAGTGTTTGATGAGTTCATTGTCATCTTGTGTCCTTTCCCTTTTTATCATTGCCTGTGGGCTGGATTTTTACTGTTGTGAAAGTTTGTTTTCTTAAATGTGGTTTTAAAGCCAATGCATTGCGCTCAATTTGTTTATAATTAAATGACAGCTATTCATCTTTATCATACAAAAAATATGGCTGTCATAAGTCATGGCTGGAAACCAAATGGACACATTTAAATCTAAGGGAGTGCAGTCACTGTCCAAAGCGCTGGATTTCTTTTGGATGATCAGAAGAGGTTTAAGAAATTTTAAATCTTGATTATTCAACTTGCAGTGTCGATGCAGTTTTATATTCATATGCAGCAAAAAAAACTATATGGCTGAACAGAAATGCAGAGCTTTTTGTAGATTAAAGTCATTGAAGGGTGTATTATAGAAGTGGGGAAGGGGTTGCTAAATAAAGTATTTTCATGCCTCTGTGCCGTGGATAGCCGCGGCCGGAGGCATTGTTTTCGAGATGTTTGTCCGTTCGTATGTCCCATATTCATGACCGCGAAATTTTAGGAGCACCTGGAGGGAAATTCTTCAAATTTGGCACAAACGTCCAATTGGACTTGAGGATTAACTAGATGTTGTTGGTCAAAGACCATAGCTCAAGGCTAATTCTGACAAAATCTTCACTCTCTTTCCAGAAATCCTGAACTGGTTACTCAAGATAATCCACAGACCTTATTATGAGCAGTTTCATTTAGGAACCATTTTCTTTTGAACTACAACATATCACCGCACAAAAGAAAACACACATATACTCAGGACGAGAGGCTCATGCTCTTGACAGGGTGGGATGTAAACATTAAATGCATCCTCCTCAGCTGAGCTGTAGTTGGCTTGCTTAGTTAGCCTCTCATCAGTGACTAGATGCACGCTTCCTTCTATGCAGTGATACAGAAGGAAAAACAAAAATTTAGACATTTCTATTTGCTATTTCTTTTTGCACATCTGCCAACATGTATAACAACTTGTTAATTTATATTAAATCATTACTGTGTGTGTGCACGCACATGCTCATGTTTACAACTAGATCACAGATTCACAACCTGTTGGAAGACCTTTTTTTTTTTTTTTTTTTTAAGAGTTCTTAAGTTAAAAAACAGCAGAACCAGTTTGGACTAAGACCAGCTTGTGTTTGACTTCAACTTATTGTTGTTGTTATCTTTAGACACAGTTATGTCAGTTGTATTTAGACCGAGAAGAAGCCTTTGTTTTCTCTTGAGTTTGTCATTCTGCTGGCTTTGTTGGACTTTGTTGTTTGTTTGGTTTTTTTCCCATGCGAGACCAGTAGGACTCTTTATTAACTGTTAGGATTCACTCAATTTTCAGATTGATGTTGCTGCCAAGTTTTTTCTACTGACAAGTTGACAGGGAAATACTATAATAAATATGTCTTGTGCTCTGTAAATATTAAATAATCTTCCAAATAAAACCGGAACTATCAAGTTATTACTGGCTCAGAATTAGCAACATTCTGTCTTAAATTTGACTCAACTATGCGATCTGGCTTTTCAGAGGAGAATAATTTGCTGCTGAACTTTGTACATGTTCTTCTCATTTCATAGCTTAACCTGAGATTTGCTTGATAAGGCCTTGGCAGCAAAGTCAGACTCATCACACCAGTGTGTGATATGCTGCTGGAAATTCTGTGAGACTTGCGTCTATAATGCGTTTGCTGTGGAAATGTTCCTGCATGTAGTTTGCCAATGGATCATCCATTGGGATTTAATAATAGTAATACATTAATCCATACAGTTGTATGTAAAATGCACTTAACACTTGATTTGTCTCTGTGACAATGTATGTAGTTGTGAATCCATTTCTTTTATAGACTGAACAAAAGTGTCATTTGTCATCAAGTTCGTCAGTGTATATTTTTATTGATTACAAATTACTGTGGTTTTGGCTTAAAACCAAATAGTCTGGACTGTGTATTTTATGAGGTGGAAAGGGGTGCTTCACAGGACAAGATGAACAAGATGACTATCATGTCTGAATGGCTCCAGTAGGGGAACCATGATCTATGTTGATAGGTGTGTTTTGGTATTTAGAGGAGGGGCTAAAAGGGAGGACTGCCATCACTCCCCCCACCACCAAGCAGGGACAGGGTGACCGGTAAAACCAGTCCAGTCAATCAGATACAGTGGATCACCGAAGAGGGCTTTTACACAAGATCACTGGTTCAAGTCTCTCAGATATCTGTGATTCAAACAGCCATCATCAACTGTTTTATGCCTTTTGATGGCAATTATTTAAATTTTTGCATTTTAGCCTTCCACAGCTAAATTTTGAGCATGATCTGGCTTTGCAAGGCTATTTTAATTTGGTATTAGTCTGCAAGAGTGAACGTTTCCTTGTAGGTTGATTACAACTATGTAACTTGACCATTAAAATTTAAAAAATGTAAGCCATTGTGTGCAGTTTTATCAGACAAGATAAGCACAAATGTGACAAAATTATGTATGAAACTACAGGGTTTTCCCTCATGCATTTTGTCGTGCACTGGCTATTTATCTGCTGCCAAAGGCCAAATGATCCATACTCAGAAAAAATAACGATTACTATTATTATTATTATAGTGTTTGTTCCTCTTGGTAATGGCTGGGTGGGGCAGTGAGATCAGGGTGATTCCTATCGGAAGAGTGAACCTTCTTTGCACAACACATTCGAAAGAATTTTAAGCATTATCTTGCGAGTCATGTCTTGTTGCAGCACTTAGTTTTGTCTGGCATTAATTTTACTGTCCAACCCTGAGTAAACATTGACTGTTTATGATGCTTGCTCGAATGCATTAGCCTTTTCTCTGGTAAGCTATTTTGCGTTGTACTCTTGCTGGCTAACTGGACTTGTATGCTTAGATTTGGGAGTATATCAAGCAAACATGTTGTGGCTCTGTGGCAAATACTAAGCAGAATCTTTTTTATTGGAAATGATGTACTATCTTTTGTGGACAATAAACAAATCTTTGGAAAGCCAAAGCAAAGAGGAGTCTAACAAAGAAATGGCATTTTAGCCTTGACCTTGCATCTCAATACAGATAGAGATGGGACGCTAGTTTTGCTCAATGGGTGTGGGCTGGGCAGAGAGCCAATAAAGGCGTAACAATAGCCCCCTTCATGATAACAGCATCTCCACTGATTTCTCGCCCGCTGTCTGTGAATGATATTATCAGCCCACCCCTGAGAGGAAACTTACAGAGCAATCCCAGAGTCGTGTGTGTTTCAGTGGGTGTGACCAGGAGAGTCAAATTGGAGGGGAACTCAGACTTGTTGAAATTAGGGTGGCAGTCACAGTTTCTTTAGTTTTGTAGAGTGGTTTGAAATAGGGGCTATCTTACCCTCACTCTGGTTGTACTCTGTCGGGCGCTTACTTGCACACAGTGCTCTCTCTCTCTCTCTCTCTCTCTCTCTCTCTCTCTCTCTCTCTCTCTCTCTATGGCTCTGCCTGTTTCCCTCCCATTCCTTCTGTGAGCTAGTTATTCATCCACTGTGTGAGTCAGGGAGGGTGGGGATTCGGAAGACTGCTGTACCAGTCACACTTTGTCAGTTTACTCTCTCGTTCCCTTACCCCATCTCTCTCTTTCCGTTTCTCTCCCTGCTTTGCTGCTATCGCTTTTTGCTGCTGCCTGCCTACATAGATTACAGAGGGGCTTTGCCGTGCTGAAAAACAGGAATCCACATTGGCTTTTGATGATTTAAGGGAAAAAATTCTTGTCTCAACAAGGTAAGTTGCTCAATGTTATGTAGGTGAACTAACTTGTGTGTGGAGTCTGGCCATATGTTGAGCAGCTCGGATATTGGGTTTGTTCGTTTGTTTTTTGTTTTTCTTTAAACAGGAAATGTTTCTGTTATTGTTTGAAATATCCTTTTTTAAATAACGGATACTTTACTGTGTGACCATTGGGTTCCTGACTGCCTCTCTGATATTTTTTTTCTTTCATCTCTGCTCCAGTTTGTTCATCATTAACTCCGACCTCATGAGCATGAGCTCCCTTTTTCCATCCCTATGATTCATTGACATGGCTTTCGTAAGAACTGCTGCTCCTCTCTTTCCACTAGTAGATGTAAACCAGCCACCTCCTTGTCAAAGTTTCCTAATAATAAATAAGTGGTTGTAGTGGAACATACAGAAGGAGTAACCGTGTGTTTGTGTAAAACTATTAAACTTTATATTAGTTTTGTCACAGGAATGGACAGATGTAGCTATGGGTTGTAAATGATAAACATCTGACACATGACCGAAGTCATTTTTTAAAGGTGGACTGGTGCTTAACTGGTCATGTGTCTATAGCTCAATTGCTCCATTCTGTCATGGGAACAATTACAGCAGACATAGTTACGAGAAATGTCCTGTCCTCCTGTGGATTTCCTCCGAGTATTGCTTATATAGCTAAACAACAGTGACCATTGAAAAGTTAATTTATCCTTTTACACTACGAAATCCCAAGGCAACAACAAACTTTTAATTACTGGAGATTAGAAGCAGTTGTGTGATGTGATCATGTGTGCGCTTATTGATGACTAGATGTAATAGTGCAGAACATCAGTGAGGTACAGTTATGTTTCTTATAAAATGATCTTTGTCACTTGATGGGATGTTCTGTGGTTTCATTGAGCTGGAATGGAGGGGACCTCATTTTCATTTTTCTTTGAACTTTTCTCTTCATCTGGGACTCAGGATACAGACGTGTTTCCTTTTTTCTTAGTGTTGTC
Source organism: Hollardia meadi (assembly GCA_037974645.1). Classification (NCBI taxonomy): domain Eukaryota; kingdom Metazoa; phylum Chordata; class Actinopteri; order Tetraodontiformes; family Triacanthodidae; genus Hollardia; species Hollardia meadi. The sequence continues at coordinate 6,064,503 of JBBPCS010000375.1, forward strand.
ATGATCATAAGACTATCCCCCTGATGGCTTTCGGTGCCAACAAACTGAATCAGTTTTTTTTGTGTGTGTATACAAAACCTACACTAAACTATTGAAATTTAATGCAACACCAAAATAACTGAGAAGTTTGGCTTTAAAGGACTCTTTTTAAATTTCTCCTTGAATTATTTATGAACTCAAATTGAAGCCATGTGACATGTTCAAACTGCCATTGCTGTCAGAATTTTTCCTCAGAACAAGACAGACTCTGCACCGCAGACATGATGATACTCTTGTTGAAATATGAAGCGCCTGACCAAATGCCTCATCTTCATTTCAAAAACAACCACAGCTTTTTGTGTAAGAGTTTTCTGAAATGTCATGTATCTGATCTGTTTTACAACACCACTTTTTGCACTGTTGGTGATGACACTGAGGCCCCCAAGGAGACTGGTTGAAGTTGGTCAGTACTGTCGGATGCAGCAGTCAGAAATAGGTATGGAATGCTGCACTCGGATCACCTGAAAGCTTAACAAGAAGATCGACCAGAAAGATACTGTGGTGTTGACATTGCCTTGTGGGTGACAACTGAAAAACCATGAAGTGAACAAGCTGCAGGCAGTATCTACAAAAGCAAGACAACTCGTTAGACTTGTGCTCAGGTTTAACTTTGTCTGGATGAATGCACTAACACAAATATAGATATTATGCTATGTAACCAACTTATTTAGATTATGCACAAAAGGCTACAACTCTGTATCAGTGTGTCATTTTAGATTGTTCTTTTTTGCGGAGTAAGTTGGTGTACAATAGTTACAGAAATATCCTTGAGTCCCACATCTGATTTGCTAAATTGCAAGTTCACTTTGACATCCTGTGATAAGATAACAGTGTTTTATACCGAAGGCCAAGCTGACCTCCTTAAACTTGGATCCAGAATATAATTAGCTGTAGTTTACACTTGAAAATGCTCCCTTCATTCCACAGCATAAAATAATTGGCTTTTAATTATATTGGCTTAAGGAGGCCTGTTGTGAGTCCTTGGGCGATGAAAACTCAGCATTGTAGACCGTACATCAAACAATAGCTCCCTCTGGGTCTACTGTGGTGAGAGGAGACCACACCCTGCATGTCCTCTACTTTGTGAATACACTTTACAGTTTACACTTGACATGGAGCTTTTGTCAACAGAAAAGTGCATAGATCTGAAAACCATAGCAACATTCCTGTGTGCATACTGCATGTTGTGGCACTTTCCACTGGTGAAATACTTTTGACCATATTTGTAATTGAACTGATTCAGTTTGCAGTTGCAGTTTTTTCCATTAAATGTGGTTTCCACATAAGAAGGAACACTTGTTGGTTTAAGGAACTTTGATATCAATGTTTGTCTTTCTAGTTCAGCGATATTTAACTTTACTTTTTTCTGCTCCCATTTGGATTAAGGAGAGCAGTTTATGTGTAGGAGTCATGCCAGAAGTCGAGACGCAATACCCAAGCAGCCAGTAGACTGCCGCCTAACTGGGAGGAGGGCTGCCCTCCTAGCACCTCCTTTCTAATATCAGGCCATGTATCTGATGGGTGATTGGAGCCAGTGCAAAGCATCCTGGGATTTTTGTTGGGAGTGTTTGTTTGGTGAAGGATAAGCTGCTCTGTCCCAGTAATTGCATTTCAGTCCTGCTGAATAAGTAAATTGTCAGAAAATGCTCCTCATTGAAGGCATTTATTAGTCACGGGTGATCACCACAAAGACCTGAGCAATACATTATTTCTTTTATTTTGCCACAGGTATTTATATAATCTATTCTTAAAGGATAATATAGTGTTAATTTTTTGGTTTTTTTCTGTCTGGAAATTTCAATGGCCAAAATTTTGTTTTCTTGAATCAAGTCACTCTTTGAATTACTGTCATGGGAGTGGGACAAGGATGTGCTGCTGCAGTGTTTGGTTTTGACAAGTTAAAACTAAGATGAGCTTGTTGGGTTTTTTGCAGATAATTGCATAACAACAATTTATGATGGCAAACATGCTTCAAAGGATTCAGGAGATTGGCTCACATGCCGTGGATATCTATGACTACCTCTTGGCAGCAGTTGGTGAGTAACCTGACTGAATACAAAAACTCTTCTATACTCTATATTTTGTTTGTCTAATGTAGTTTGGCCTTTTTTCCCCATCTAGATCCACGGATGAAGGAGTATCCACTCATGCAGAGTCCTATTCCCATGTCTGCAATATTGCTGTGCTACCTGTTCTTTGTACTGTACCTTGGACCTCGAATAATGGCCAATCGCAAGCCCTTCCAGCTAAAAGAAGCCATGATCGTCTACAACTTCGCGCTAGTGGCACTGTCAATATTCATCGTCTATGAAGTAAGACGCTGTTATTTAAAGTCTCCAACAGTTAAAGATTTGTCATGAATGCACTTGTGTAGTTTTGGTTGAAATCAGATATGACTACAAGCTTAAATACAGTGATTCTCCAAGTAAATAACATTTTTCTGTTATTTCAGTTTTTGATGTCTGGTTGGGTCACAACGTATACCTGGCGATGTGATCCAGTTGATACATCTGACAGTCCTCAAGCACTACGAGTAAGCCCCCTCTAACTACTCAGTTACTTAAATCATTGATTAATATGAAGTGAAATTGGCATTAAGTGGCTGTGCACTTGTTGGCAACTTACAGTACAGTTTCCTGTCAACTTAAGTCTTTATTCTCCTCACCAGATGGTCCAAGTCGCCTGGCTGTTCTGGTTCTCCAAGATTATTGAGCTCATGGACACAGTAAGTTCAGTCCTGACGACCTTGACGTTCGATTTTGGTCACTGTAGCTTAACTTTAACTAATCAATATCCTGTTTCAATCAGATCTTCTTCGTGCTGAGGAAGAAGCACGGCCAGATAACCTTCCTTCACATCTTCCACCACTCCTTCATGCCCTGGACCTGGTGGTGGGGAGTTTTCTATGCTCCTGGTGAGTTAACAAAGATAAGTCAAAGATATTGGAAATGATTAATGGAGCAGGAACAGTAGCAAGTAGCATTGTTTACATCGTTCTACAAAGCATTCCTGTACCTGTTGACCTGTACAATCAGCAACAATGTCCTCCGGTGCCGAGGAAACCTTGTACCTGTAAAGTAGTGACTTCTATTTAGTCGTAAGAAAATGATTAACCAAGAGTCTATGTGCAAAAACTCTATGTCCTCTGCCTTCTTTATTTTTCTTGCAAAGACAAGACGTTCTTTGGTTACATTTGCCTGAGTCAGCTTATTTTTGTCATCATTACCACAGGTGGAATGGGGTCTTTCCATGCCATGGTGAACTGTTCTGTCCATATCATCATGTATTTCTACTACGGCCTCGCTGCAGCTGGACCACGCTTCCAGAAGTTTTTGTGGTGGAAAAAATACATGACTGCCATTCAGCTGGTACATACCCTTTATACTTTTTCTGTGTTGTTTGTTTTATCATTAATTACATTTATCTACATTAATCTACATTTATAAAAAAGTAGTAAGTGCTTGGCTAACTTCTAATCTGATTTCCTCCCAACAGATCCAGTTTGTCCTTGTATCTCTTCACGCCACCCAATATTACTTCATGGACAGCTGCGATTACCAGTTCCCCATTGTCATCCACCTCGTCTGGGTGTATGGAACCTTCTTCTTCGTGCTCTTCTCCAACTTCTGGGTCCAGGCTTACGTGAAGGGTAAGCGGTTGCCAAAACAGGACATTAAGCAGTGTCAGAACGGCACAGCTGTCTACACCAATGGCAAACACCACGAGAACGGCAACGGCATCAGCCACGGAGCCACCAACAGCTCTAGTCGCCACGAGAACGGCAGCTCTCACGTGGGCAAGATGAAGAAGGCCTAGGATATCAAAGAATTTATTTTCCTGGTTTTAGTTTTATATGCAAAACATTGGGAAATTACATGGTCAATGATTTCCACAGTGGGGGTTCCACATTTGGTTGGTTTGTTTGTTTGTTTTGAGTTGGGGAACCATTTATGAAACACAATGTATGAAGAGAGGATGTTTTTGACCTAAATGTTCTTCGCTGATGTTGCAACAACCTCCTAGTTCAGTTTCACGCCACCTCACTTGCCTTCACCCACCCCTGATGTCCCCCTGACCCCCTGTGGACAGATGACTGTAGAGTTTCTATCAAACTTGAAAATACTTTTTGTAAATACTTTTTAAAACGCCAAAAAATAACTAATTGTATTGGTATGCTTTAAACTTTCTAAATTTTGTTACATTGTGTATTTAAAATTTTAAATGCCAATAAATTCCATTTTAAATTATCTTAACATTTTGTTTGTATTTTTCACCTGCCGAATGAAGTGCTTACTGTATGTGTCACTTGCTAAAGAGGTTTTTAGTAACAATTGTGCTGTGTTGCAACAAAGAGGAAAAGTATTTACATTTCTTGCTTGTGCCTCTTGTCTTGACCATCCCAAGTATGTGGAGCAAGTAGGAGGTAAACAAGAGCCCCATTCTGCTTTGTGTAAAAAGATTCAGGCAGAGAGAAAGCATCCTGCAGAGCGGAGCTACACCCACACGCCTCAACCATCAGCTGGGTCATCAGGGTCAGAAACGGGCAGCTTCTCATTTATTGCAACACACACACACACAACTGTAAATTAAACCTACTTTAAAGTTGTTTTATGAAACTGATTGTGGGCAGGAAATTTGTGTACTTGACTGCATTATATTTGAATGTGTTTCTAATTCTTCCCAATCCCCATCATGTTTGTAAATGGGCAAAACATTTTACAGTTGTGCTTAATAAATTGGCCACCAAGTGTATATTTTGTGTGTAAAATCTCATCTGCAAAGTAGAACTGTAGTGGAGACAAAGTACAATATTTCCCACTGAGATGTAATCAAGTATAAGCAGGGTAAAATGGCAAAACTCAATGTACAGGTACTCGGAACGACTGGATGAACAGGCATTAACTTGCAGTGTTGCAAGTTTAATTCCAGGCTGACATTACATTTCATGAGCAATCAATTAAAATACATTCAATATTAAAACATTCTTCAGGCATTCATTCAGTGTGCATCGAATTCCTACAGATCTACTATATACTTCAAGTCATTCTCTTTTTCTCTTTGCTTTAAGGTCGGGGCTGAATCCAGCTCCCACTTTAAAGGTATTCTCCATATGGCAATTAGTACTGGACATTGTGACATGAATGATATCAAGCTATGAGGTTGCTAGTACCCTGATCTGAAGGTCCATCCTAGGTTTCATGCGTACCCAGATTGTCTGCTGCAGGGGCAGGGTGAGATCAGAAAATCACTAAGAGTCAGACCACTTGTCTCTACTTGTGAGTGGATGAGATGGATGCAGACCATGGATGTGGTCTGGTTCGCCCTTTTTTTTAATGCTTTTATTGACCTGAACCCGATGGCTGCACTGATGAGAAGTGCCGGAGACAGAGTTGTGGTCAGGGTTAAGAAGATGAAATGGTGGGGGGGGGGTGTGTGTGTGCGCTCTAAGTGATGTTCTCCAGGATGTAAAAGATGAGCTCCATCACAATAGGCTCGTCACCCCGCTTCCGCCCCCTGCTGTGTATGACGGGGGTAAGCACGCTATCCAGGGCGTTGAGGTACCGAGCTGGGAGGTGCTGCCCATTGCTCCCGGCCACAAATCCCACCTGAAATTACAACACAAACCATTAGTATTAATACAGTCACATCTGGGAGTTGTGTAAACTTTAGAGCTATGAGTTATTATGTTATTGAGTCATAAAATACATGTTCTCCTCTCCAAAGTTTGACCAAAGGTTCCTATTTTGTTATTACATTTTTGGTTAAGAGGAAGATGCAAATGTTTCATGCTATTGTCACAGAAATTCTATTATTTCTATAGCATAATGCGTTTTATAATGAAGAGATGTCAAAAAGTCACATTTCTGTCTTCACAATATGTTGTTGTGACTCCATTCACTTATACCAAACATCCTTTCTGACCTCTTGAGATTCAAAAGCGACACGCAGCCCCAGTTTGGCCATCCCGTCCTCTTTCAACAGTTTGAGGTGTGGACACAGTGCCAAGCAAAAGGCCCGCGCGATCCGCTCCATAAGCCGGTTGTGTTCAGCGGAGTCACTCACTCCTCCTTTGGGATGATCCCCCCTCTGCAGGTAGAAGACCTGCACCAAAACATACCCACTAATGTAAAGACAGGACACAGTTTCAGATGAACTTCTGTTGATATTTCACACAGATCATCATACTTCTGTCCAGCGGATGATCTTCCCGTTTTCTTTGTATTCTGACTTCTGGAACATCTTCGTACTGCTGATGGACTCCATGGATTTCCCATCGATGGGACTTATAACTCTGTGGGACACAAACACATATAGATAATTAATAGACCAAAAATGAAAATGGAGTTGGCACACCACTGCCTTGGAGGGAGTTTTGATCACTCCCTACACATTTTGCAGGTGTTTATCTACTGCTGACAGCTTAATGAAAATTAGACGTGGGCTATTTTTTTATTTTTTTTAATATGACTGTTACATTGTTCTCTTTGAGCACAAAAGCTTCATTCTGAGGCTGCCACATGAACTTCAAACATGTGGACACACTCACCCCTTATTGACAGTGCTTTTCTCCTCCACCCACTGTACACAAACAAGCTCCTGGCTGTCTGATTGGTCAAGCCGTCCACAGGTGACGGTGTAGTCTTTCATCTCCCGTAGCGACTGGCGGAGCTCCGCCATGGTTTCCACGGTGATCTGCACCATTAGTCCATCTGGAGAGAGGACACAGCCATACAGGAGAAACACACAAACAGACACCACCAGCCAGACACACACATGCATCAACATGTACACACGCCTAGACAAACAGTCCGTTAAAATCTACAAAGACACACACATACAAAGATCAACACAGTCTGAATAAACCAGTGTTAACGCAGGGATGTTAGCATGCACTACTTAAAACAATGAATTTCCTGCAAACTAGCAGGAAAAAGCCAATAAGGGGAACCCCTCTGAGTGGACATCCTACCTTCTACAATACTGGATTTGGCAAGGTACCCTGCAGATGCTTTTAGTGCACTGCTGAATATAAAAAAGCAGGATCCAGTAACTGCAATTAAAAGAGAGAGAGAGAAAGAAACCACCTTTAAAGAGAAACTCTGTGGCTTCAATCCTGTTAAAATCAGTCTTTATAGTAAGATCATGTAATGCCACCTAGTGTTCAATAAAGGAAAGTGAACATATCAACTTCCAGTTAGCCAATTAAGCCCTTATAGCCTTTTGTATCTCTTAATGTTCTTCAAATGAAAACTTCTCAACAACATTTACACACCATTCCTTGTACCACAGAATAAAATATTTAATGTCTGAACACTGGGATTTAGAGTAACATGCAGCAAATGCACAATTTAATAAATTAAAATTATTTTTTTATTCAATTTTTCATTAGGTAAACATATAGCTCTTATTTGATCCTTCCTCTGAGTGTGTTGATCATTTTCTTCACCAAAATATCAAACAACAGCTTAATGATTGTATCAGTCAATCAGGACCGTTGTGCAATCGAAATGAAGCCCACCTTTGCGTGGCTGATTGTGGATGCTGATGGCCTGGGTCTGGTACTGGCCATCGTCTCCTTGCACACAGATGAGGTGGGAGTCTGCGGTCTCATTAAAGCACGCCCCAATGGCCAGCACATGCTCGTTGGACTTATTCAAAGCCTTCATTAGCTAATGTGAGACAAGTGGGCAGAAAGGGAAGGATGACGATGATACTGAAACATTAGCATTAGCTCTGTGAGTCATTTAAAGGTTTTGTCTTACCTCATTATATCCAGTGGTCGGTATCTTTATGCAGGTCCTCTGAGCCTCGAGATCCACAGTGAGCCCCGGCACCACTGGTAGGCTGTACCGGTAATTTCTAAAGTCCTGGAACATGATGGGAGGAAAAGGTCAACATTAGTTATGGGAAGTTTGGTTAACAACACAACACCAGACCAACAAATGACAAACTCACCACTAGCAGTCTCATTATGGTGTGGCCTATTTCCCCAAACAACGGTTTCCTAAGGCGCACGCTGTACAGAGGGCATGGGTAAACTGGAACAAGAAACAAAGAGGGTAACTGAAGAGGAGGCCCGTACCAGTATAGATGTAGCACTTCATTCAAGAGCCTTGCTTACATCTGTATTCAGCCCCCAATCGCAGCATGAGACGCAATGGAAAGGCTTTGGCCCAGGCCACCTCTGCTCTGTGGACCAGCAGGCCAAAGAGGTAGGGCTGGTTTGGCAGAGGTAGACCTTGCAGGGACTGGAGAGTGGAGCGTACGTACAGAAAGCCTGCATGCTCCTCGTTGCCCAGGAAACTACTGCCGAACAAGGACAGCGACAGATGTTTCACAACCTTTCCTACAGGAATACAGAGGGAAAGGACGCCTGCAGTTAGAGCAGAAAAAGCACCTTGGTGGGGATGACAAACAGTGCGTGGTATAGGAAGCTTTTCAAAATTCAACAGAACACATCACTACTATGATACAACTAGTTGGAAATGACTGCATGCGAGTATCTTACTGTATGTGTGTGTGTGTGTGTGGCTCTGACCTGTGAGGGTGTCCCTGTACAGCTGGATGAAGTGGCTGAAAATGTCTTTGGGGAAGCTTTTCTCCTCAGGCAGGCACTGCAGCAGCACCACCACCTCCACCTGGCCCATGGCGTGCATCCCCTTTGTCGTCACGCACCAGCACTTCCTGTTAACATCTGTCACACAATCAAAGCACAACCTCAGGGGTTGAACAGGACAGGTTTTTTGGGTTTTTTTTTTAAAAGTCCAACTGAAATTTGTTTATTTTTTTAATGTATGGTTCACAGTTGTTTTTGTCATTAAAGGGAAGAAAAAGGTCTTTTGGGAAATATCAGATATTCTCCTTTTTATCTCAGCTGGCTGGAGGGATGTATCAGTGTCTGGTTTGATTGACAGCAGCTGGCAGGCTTGCAGACTGCTAGTGTTACACCGTAGGGAATGAGAGACAAAGTAAACAGACTTGCGCTGTCGCCTACCATACAAAATATAAATTTCTCCTTTTTTGGTTTCTTAAAGAACGCAGGATAAGTCATTTACAGAGTAAAGAGATTTTCTTTTTTTTAAGATAATATGAATTCCAAAACAGATCAATAGTGTAAGAATGTGAATGTATGAGCTATATAAAGTATAAAAGGAATGCTTTGCTTTTTGAATTTCCTCATTTGCTAATTTTCTTTTTTCTCAAAGATGCATGAATTTATTGGCATTATCAAGCAAAATGGAAATGAAAGAAAGAAACATACAGTTGACCAGCTTGACCATAGCAAGTAGGTTGGCATTGAGGACAAACACCAAGGGCCTGGCTCTGCCACTCTCCAACTCCTGAATAAGCACCATCTCAGAGGGCTGCTCCTCCACGGTGTAATCTGAGGAAATAAGACAGAGTAACGCTGCAGTTAGACCGTAGTATCTTCTACAACCAAAGTATTTTTCTGACATTGTACTTTTATCCATTGTAACCAAATAAAAGAGCTAACCTCATGAAAGATTCATGCTTGAAAATGTGAGGATTAATAACCATTGTCCAAGCCTGGTAAGAAGCAAGGACAGGCAGCTTTTATTAATGCCATTATTTTTGAAAAGCCCATGTTTAACCAGGCAAGACGGGGTTCACAGTATCATTTACAGTAACAGTACTATGAAGTGGTTATGACTTTTAAATGGGGAGAATCAAAACATAAATACAGTACAGCTGCCCGGCTTTACCACAGACTTGTGACATGACGGGTTAAATGCCTTGCTCAATGGCACTTTGACGGTTGTCAGTGAACGGGGTTGGATGTTTTCTTTTTTTTCTTTTTTTTTTAACTGATTTTCCTCCCATCTCTGTTGGTCATAGGTCATGTGTACAAGGACATTGAGGGAGTATTTGAGTGCAGCCGCTAATTTCACTTACAGTGCACTATTAGTTGGATGATGATGTAGACCAGCCTGATGTTGGTAGTGCACGATTTTACCAGGAACTCACAAAGAATCATGGCGCTCTTTAAATTATGCAACAAACACACCCAGCAGGAATCACTCATTTCTTTTATTCAGTGCCCACAAGCTTGAAAGTGTTGATTTAGGTCAGGTGTTCTCAGCCTTTTGTAACTTAAGGCCAGTTTACACGTTTACACATTTCACCACGTTCAGCACACTGCGCTTCAGCTCAACGTCACTCTGCCCGCCATTGTTAATATAAATTGGATGTATTCAGGGTCATATTGTCTCACCGCACGCTTTGGAGATCTTGCTGGCACAGGGTCCTCTCCCACATCACTTTTTCACTCCAAAACACTTTTGTGTCACTGCATCTGAGGGCATGTTATCCAGCTAACAGTAGAAAAACTGTTGTTTCTAACTGATTGTGATTGTTGTGGAGATATTCAAACCGGTTATTGAAATTATTTATGTGAATTCTTGAGTACTTTTTGATATAAACATAAGTAGCTTTGTAAAAAACTTTTTTGGCAGCACCACTGCCTCCGTGGGCTCCATGCCGTCCACTGAATGGTGCTCTGAGGCACACATGTAGGCCACGGTCCACTGGTTGAGAATGGCTGATACGTTATTCAGCATTATTCTGCAACTGCTGCTGTCAGTTCCTTTTGACACAGTTTGCCCTTCCTTTTGTCATCACAAAATTGTCAACTCTTCAACATCAGAGGCCAAGTTTTCACCTCGCCTTGTCCTGCCTGATTTGCATGGAGCCAACTTCCTGTTTGTGCCTCCCCTGCTAACTTTGCACCATGCACACTGTGCAAGACGCGAGAACACCACCAAAGAGGCAAAAGCACACGTGAAGGTCGAGAAAATACCAGCATACAGATTTTGCTTTTTCTATGATTCTCACAGCCAAAGTGGATAGAACCTGTCTTACCTCCTTTGACTCCTGTAGAGGTGAGGATGGGTGGCAGGCCATCCAGGGGGATGAGGTTGGCAGAGCTGCTCACTAAAGCTGTGGTGCCCCAGCCGTAAGGACCACAGGCCTCCTAGAGGAAGAGGGAGGCAGAGGAGTGAGCCCACGTTTTGTCAAAGCTGTGTTGTAGAAACCCTTAAAGAGCACAGTGATATATTAGATTAATTCTCTCCCAAATTAACAAATATGTTCTGTGTTATGTTTTTGGGCGGTCCTACATTAACATTGGTCCCATGTGGCCGCAAGGCTCTCCTGATCTGTGGCGAACCCGCAGGACTTTTAACCTGCCCACCCAGCGCTCGTGTCATCAGCGGTGACAATGTATGCCCTCTGACCGGTGTAGTCGGAGCAGACTCCGACTGCTTATTGAGGATTTCATCTGCAAACCACACCCTCCTTTTCCCCCTTGGAGGTGTCCCTGAGGAGAAGATGTAAGAATTTTTTGCAATCTTTCATCAAAAAAAACCCCCAAACAAAACAACTGTGAACAAAAAGAAAAAAAAAAAAATCTGTGCTCACTTTTGATGAGGGTTGAATGACAGGAAACACAAACTCGTCCCTCTTTGCCATCTAGATGTGTGAGTCTGAACTTCAGACTGGAGCAAAGTGCACAAAAAACCTGACAAAACAAACATGCACACGTGTTATCAAGTTACCCGAGAATTTCAAAATTTTATTTTAAATGCTGCTCAACATATAAACATTTTCTCACCTTCCCACAAGCACGACAGTGATGCCTCCTCTTAGTAAACGTAAACTTGACCCCACACTTCATGCAGACCTGTGCCTGAGCATCAGGGACCCACAATGGAGCTACCTCCCCGAGGACGGTGCTTCGATCCTTGGACAGAATACCAACAGAGCTCTGCTCAGACTCGTTGTCAGGATCCACAGGGGAAGCTGCGCATTCCCCCATCGCTCCCTCCCCACTGGCTCCCTGGGCCTTTCGGCTGTCTGTCACATCTCCTCCATTAGATCGGACCATCTTAACCTGGCTCTGGAGCTCCCCTTCATGCATCTCCTCATGTGAGAGAGTGGAGGGTGCTGCAGTCGCATCCAAGCTGCAGGACTGCTCTTGCTGCTCCAGCCTGCTCTCCTCCAGCTCCTTCTCCTCGATCACAGAGTCCTCCTTTGATGGGAGAACCTGGGGCTTCTTCTCTTCGGCCAACTCCTCCTCCTCCTCCTCCTCCTCAGGCCATGCCGCCTCAGCGGGGCTCAAAACCAAGGGGCTGGAAGACTCCCCGAAACAACTCTCACCCCATGTGGAGATGGTGGTCACAGTGCAGCTGCCCTCCTCCAGCTGGGAGGCAGTTTTAGCAGGATGGTCAGATGGTTTCTGCGCACATGGCCCAATGCTGCTTCTGACAGATGCGTCCGAGGAGGTCTCGGACAGAGACTTTGGTCGTATTTGGTCGCAGCCCAGTCCTGGTTTTGACATGTCCCCATCTTTGAGCACAAGGAGGCAGGGTCTGTTCAGCCAGTGGTGGTTGGTGTCCTGAAGAGACGGATTGTCTCCTTCATCTGTTACGATGATACCACAAACACTCAATGTCTCGGTCTTTTTCCGTCAAGCACACACACCATGCATGCATCAATAATGACTCATTGGGTGAAAAAGCTGTGTTCACATGTGCCAAGTGGCCATTTAGCAGCATGTGATATATTATTTCATGGCCCTGTACGTACCGGATAGCTTTCAATCATCACTAAAGGCAGTATTGACACAGGTGCCCTTGAGAGGTGTGTCGGAGCTGATCACAGAATGAACTACATAGTTGACAAAAAGAGGAAGAGGTTCGTTGTGGAGTACATATTGATGTAAAATAGTAGTTGGATAAGCAATTGGTGGTAGCCTACTACATATCTGCTGGTTCCCCAGGGAACAAAAAGTTCAATAGTGGGTCTGCGTTTAATTGGCTCTGCAGGATGAGGATCTATAGATGATAGATGTTCTGCTCACACTAAAGCCTTTGCTGGTTCTGTGTATTGGTCCATTTGTTGTGTGCCATTGATGCATACCAAAGACAAATGAACAAATGCGTTGAGTTTTTCACCCAAGTTTTCCACTGATCACTTGAATGTGCACACCATGTTCAAATGAGCCTACACTATAAAAGGACTTTCACTGTAGGCTATATATAGTCAAATAAGCCATTTGCTTCTGAAACGACTCAATAATCTCAACATGAGATTCCACATGAAGGTAATTACCTTATCTGCTTACAGCCAATTACCGTTTCAACATCCTTCCCCTCATAGTCACCAAAGAACCATTAGCCTACTGCAAATGACCAGCAAGCAATGCAGCACAAATTAATGTGTCCATAGCTGGTGTTTCATTGAGCTGTAACACCCAGTGATTCATGAATAGTTATGACTCAGGGCCATAAGAGTAAGAGGACTTCAACAAGCACAGAAATCATATGCCGTTTGATACCATGTTGCTTTGGCACAAATATACATAAGAATATTTGATGGAGAGGATCGAGCAAGTATTTTCACAGGTTAAACTGCCATGCAGCTACTTCACAGGAACCATAAAAAAAGAAATGCGGGCCGCGTCGTTTCCGTTGCGGGCTACATTGCCCGAAGAGGCGGCGGGGCTCCACCGATGCAGCTGACTGGCGCGATCGCTTTCCCGGGACAGTGACGCATTCATTACACGTGCAAATGTTTAATCCGCTCGCAGGCACCGAGGGCCGGCGGCAATGCGACACTCACCGCGCATCCCGTTCCAGCAGATCCAGCAGGACACACTTCAGCGAGGTGACATTTCCTGAGCCGTTATCGTCAGCAGTCTACGGATAGCCAGTTTTTGTTTTTTTTTTCACACGCGCGCGCGTTTCTGATGTTGGACCGTGTACGCAGCCAAATGCTGCATCAGCGGTTTGGTGTGACAAACACAGGCGCGCATTATCATCATCCTGTAACGCGTAGGTAATGAATGAGAAGTAAAGCACCCCACCACAATGCATGTCTCACCTTCAGTTATTGCTCCCAAAAGGCTTTCATTCTCGTCATCCCGCGCGGAGAAGAACTTCAACATTCTGTCCTGTTACATTTGAGTGCCGAGACAAGCGGATTGAAGCAGCAGCACCTTGCTCACAAGCGGAGGATGGGATGATTTCGCCTCTCTACCCCCCTCTCTGTGATCTCCCTCCTCCCCCGTTTCTCTCTGCAGCTCTTTGAAGAAACTCAAGAGGTGTGCAGAAATGTCCATCCCCAGTTTGCTGTACACAGCCCGCAGGACAGTGTGCAGACCACCACTACAGAGCTATGATGCCAGATGTGAACAGCCTGCATGCACTCACACCCTGTCATACTGCAGGAGGCATCTCAGGTTTCAGTAAGCCAGCATCAGTGAATTAGTAGATCATTTCCATGCAAACTGCACAGAAAAATCTTCCAATATTTACAAAATCTTGTCAATGACCACAGCACCATCTAAAAATGTTAATCACCTTTTATTTTGTTTCATAAACAAAAAAGTCTTAAGACTTGTTTTAATGACCACCGTAATCCTGACCATAACTGACAATGTGGTGAAGGGATTTAACCATTTACCAGAAAGCAGTAGGCTACTTTTTGTTTTATAAGTGCACAAGCCAGTCTGACTCGGATGTCTGTGGGCCACCGTACAATAGAAAAGTCTCTGGTTTGTGGGGATAGTGTCTGATATGTTTGGATGACTTGACTTAAAAACACCAGAGGAGGTTTTTCATGATCTTCAGTTTGCCTCATTCTTTGACGCTTCGTCGAAGTTCTCCACCAGATCTGTAAAACAACACATTGTAAATTATAACATTGGAAGAGCACAGTTCTGCATGATGCTGTATTTACTCTGCGACTCGTGATAATATAGGCCTAAATGCAGCTGAATTTTTTTCTTTCAGGATCGCAGTAGAAAAGATATCACTTCCACAGTGTGGATCTTTATTTAACTAACAGACTTTGAGCAGAATTTAGAAAATTTGCTAACCAAAAGTGATCAAATCCTGGGAAAGCATTATGGGAATTAGTTAAAGTGCGTGTAGACACACAAAAAACATTGACTTGTATTGACTTTCACATTTCTAATGGTCCATACCTGGAACATCATCATCCTCTTCCTCAATGTCTTCTGCCTTTGGAGCCTTGCTGTCGAGAACTGAGATTAAATGTACAAATGAACAAAACATGTTATAGCTTCAGCTTTGACTACTACATAATATTTTCTTAAAGGACACTTAAAGGTGTGGTGATACTTTTATTTGTCTTATCACCATCAAATCCCAAGACAAGACTGTGCTCGGGCAAATAATATGCCTCATGAAGTTACCCAAAATAAATGTTATATTTAATCTAACGTTACCTGAAATAAAGTGCGTACTGTGTTGCTGAAGCAAAGCTTTTCCAGCTAAGCTATGCAAGTCTGTCTCACCACCATCACTGATGAGAAAAATCTGACTGGGGGAGTCGACAATTTCATTTACGACATATTGTTACTCACGTTAACTATCTCTGGAGGGCTGCATGTGAGAACCCAAAAGATAACCCTCGTACCATTCAAACCAGGGCTCTGGTACAGACGTATCCCTTTTCAGAAGCTTTGTAATCCAGCTTTAAACTGCAGTGTCTTTATGGAGACTTTGTAAAATAAATCTATACTGACATATTCCATGAGTCAGATGATAAATCCAACACTCCAAACCCTGCATGACTACTCACTCAAATAAAACAGAGTCTATAAGTGAAGCATAAAGCTTTCTGATATTCAAATTCAAGGTATCGGAATCTGATCGGAACTGAAAAAAAAAGTGGATCGGTGCATCTCTATGAACATGGACACTGTAGTTTATTTTGATGCTGCTGGAAATACTCACTAGAGCACCATATGTGTATTAATCCACCACTGAAAATATAGCCCAGCAAAAATAGTTGAGTAAAAGTTGCTAAACACAGTGGTCAGCTGTTTTATTTGACCATTTTCACAATATGAAACATTATAAATGTGATCTGTCTTTAAACATTTATGCCTTCAGGGGGAACAGACGGGCCTGTGGCTGAGAGCCACAGAGAGGCTGGGAATGTCGGAAAGTAATGAGAGATTAAATACCAAATTTGGGTTTTAGTCTTTTCATGGGATTTGTTGGCGGTAGGAAATTTATAGAATACTGACAGCCTTATCTTTTCATGTGTAAAGAACATCTTGGCCCTAAAGAAGTAACAAACATGACTATATTTCTGTAACATTGCTGATAATGCTGCATGCAAAAATTATATTTAAACAGTGAAATTTACGTTTATTTTTAGTAGTTACCTCTGTCAAGCCGCCAAAATGCAAATGAGTTTAGTGCAGCTTTAAATCATAAGTCAGAACTCCTCACCCTCCTCTTTTACAGCGATTATAAATGTCACATGTCTAAGAGATCCAGGCGCACCCACCTTGCCGAGGGAACTGTTCTGCCAGTTTGCGCAGGCTGCTGAGGCTGTCGGCCCCAAGCTGACTGAGGATACCAGGAAGCATCTCTGTCAACTGCTTGGTCTCAGCGTGGCCTGTGATGGCAAAGGTGTTGGCGGATAGAGAGGCCTGAACTTTGGGGTTGTTGAAGTGGATCACAGTCCCGTCATCTTTGATCATGTTCACCTGAGAGGAAAGGCCCACTCGGTTTTTACAGTTAGAAGTTACTCCAGTACTTTTATGCACATTACTTATCAAGAAACAGAAAAATGTGAAAAACCCGAAAGAAGTCTGGTCTACATGGTCAACACTTTCCTTATACAGATGTTCGCTACCAATTTACCTCCTCAATTCCAGCAATATTGTTGACGGCCAACTTCTTTAACGAACTCTGAAGCTTTTTATCATCAGCTGTTGCGGTTCTGTGAACCACCTTCTTCTTCCTGCGCGCAGATCCCTAAAACCGAAGTAGAAACAAGATTCTTAAATGACAGCAACTCGAAGCTAGCTACTGTATAACTTACAAGAATGAAAGCATTAGGAGAAAAAGAGAAGGGCAGCAGCGGAATAGGCTTCGTTGTAAAATCTTAATAACAGTTTTTCACACAAGGCTCTCAAATCACACATATGAATCAAACATAGGATTCCTTTTCAAAAATCTGTTGAAATCATTGACATACGTTAATGGTTGAAATTCAGTGCTGCAGTCAATAGCCGAGCAAATTTCTGAGGCTGATATGGATATTTGAGTGTCTAAAAACTCAAAACATCCCTTAAATTTGTCTCTTTAAGAGTTGTGAACAAGATGATGTGGTGAGCCGATGTATCAGCAAGACAGATCTATTGGTCGAGCTCCACTGCAGTCCTCAAGGTGAGTCAATATCCCGTTTGTGTCATAAATTTTTTTTTTTTTTTGCTAAAGCCACCAGCTGTTTGAATTTTGTGTTACACTGCTGAGTAATAGTGCGTTGCAGTTCCATCATTTCTTTGACAAGAAATAATTTATTTTATATTTTAATAAATATGAAAGTTAGCTGTAGTCACCAGAAAGGGGAAATGTAAGTCACATTCTGAGACACTCATTCTGATACACTAACTGTATCATAATATGACCACCACAGATTTATACTTTTTATTAAGTCTACACATAATAATAATAATAATAATAATAGATTATGAATTTGTCCCCAAATTAATTTCTTAAACATTTGTTAAGTCTAAAAGATGTATAAAATAACATGAACATATTTCCTGACGCCCGACTTGACAGTCCAAAACCCACACAGATTGATTTACAATATACAAAACCAATAAAGACGGCAAATCCTCAGGTTTAAGAGGCTGGAACCAGAGAACATTTGGTGCTTTTGCTTGAAAAATTACTGATCGTTAAACCTATTATCAAAATAGTAGCATGTTAATTGTCACTGAGCTGATCAATGATTTAACTAATTGTTTATGACTCTATATTATTTGACTGAAAGGCTCAGATACTATTTTTAGCTCTAATCACCTGAAAGTAATGAACAGTATTTTATAAACAAGATGTATTTTAGGTTTTGATCTCGCATAGTTTATTTGACATAATTAAAAGGAAAACATATACAAACACTAATATGTACTTATTGATTTGAGTATACCACCTCACCTAACCGTCCCCCAATCAAAACAACTGGGTTTTAACTTACCTTTCCTCCTATTCGGACCTGGGCTTGAAGTTTTGCCAGTTTTTCTTGATTCATGTTCTCACCTACAAAATGAGAAAAATAATGTCGGAAATGCTGTCAAATGTTTTGTCTGCCTAGCTAAAGAGCTAGCATGCTGCTGCCCTCCCTGTCGACTGTGACATTAGCTATAATATAAGCTAAGCAGGGTTTCCATACACCCAACTTAGCTGATTACAAGTATAAAAAACATGTTTTACCTACAAAGCAAACCAATAAAAAGACATTAAAGAGACACGGAGATTCGGTAACGCTGATGCAATAAAAACAAGTTGTCAGTAGACAGTCTGCTGCTTGTATGTCTGTGTCTGGTTAGCAGCTGCAGAGATAAAAACACAACACAGAAGGGCCTACGGACTGAAGAATAACAGCGTGTCACTGCTCGGCTCAGGCCCACAGCTCTGCTCCGACCACACACCAACACCCACAAACACCGGACATTTTACACAAACCAACAATTATCATCTCAAACCTGCTCAAATATCCACAGAGGCATGCGGTACTGGAAGATGGAGGGTTATGAGGAAGAGATTACGTCACATACCGTAGGGATTTTTCTTCTCCGTTTTCGACCAGCTGGAGGGATTTGGCGGTCGTGCTGCCACCTAGAGGCCACTTTATAAATTACAAAAACAAACGCTAACTTCGCTGAACTCGACTTGAAAGGTGTCTGTAAGTTTGCCTTGTCACAACGAATAAGACAGAAAGCTTTTATGGCGAAAAGGGCACGGAAAGTTCAAAGTAAATGTCTCAAACAACTTCCGCAGCATTTTATTCCCCTACAAACAAAAGTAGACTCACATGGTGCCAGAAGTCTGCTTCTGAAATAGGCCTACTGATTATTCAATGTTTAATTATAATAAATAAAGAGATACACTTGAAAAAGCTATTGTAAATTAGTTTATTAAATAGGGTATTTTAAAACTAAACAAAATGTAGGCCATGTAAAACATTAAATTTGCCATGTAATCAATCTCTTTCCTTATTCTCTCTTTAAATAGTTCATGTAGGCCATGGCCTATTTTAATGTGGAATCCAAAAATGATTATTATTATTTTTTTTTTTACCCATTTACTGTATGTGTCTGTCTTTTATATTCCACTTCACGGTTTATTTGTTTGCTTTACTCGAACATTCAGTTTACATTTTGTGATCACTTTACTGTAATTGACGGACGGCGTTCAGAGATGTAGAAGCAGTGTGCCACCTCAGCAGCAGGAGCAGAGTTCTGCCAACACATACTCCAAAACTACCAAATTTAATTCATCAACTCATATTACCTTTTAAAAATGTATTATACTTAATTAATGCAATTGGTTGGAATTGGATAATTATGAGTGAGTATCACCCATTATATAATTATATATAATTCAGGAATATTCAGATGATGATATGCTACAAAAGCACTTGTACAGAGCATTACATTTACAGGAATTATCTACATGCAGAGTGCTGACTGACTGACAGGCCCTGAATCCCACACAGTGAATCCCACATTATACAACAGACCACAATACTGTCAGTTTGTAGTGATTATTTTACAACTCCAAAGAGAACATGGATACTAACTTAAAGGTACTTTAAGTAAGATTCCAAATGAGCATCTTGTGATGATTCCATTAACTTTGACTGCCTGCATTACATCCAAATTCTTCACAGCTTCTTCCTGTTTTTCTCACAGGTAATGAAGACACTGTGACCAGGATTCAGGTGATGGATTTGATTGCAGTGTCTGGGAGAGGTAATCTACCAAGGCATCGGCAGTCAGACAGGCCAACACCTGAGTTGCTGGTTTCCATCGAGCTGTGGAGCATACTGCGTTGCCACCGGTGTAGGTGATGAGACTTTGGACCCCAGCAGCTGTGGAGCAACGTGAAGATTTTCCTCAGAACAGCCTTCCTCAGCAAGATGTAGACCCAGGGGTCCAGGATCTGGTTCCACGTGGCCATACGTACCACCATCAGAAGACTGACAGACGCCGGCTCGTCTTTGGCTCTGATGCTCATTATGATGACATGGATCTGGTGGAGTGGTCACAAGATAATGATTAATAGCAGAAAATATGTTTGAAGAGGCAGTATGTGATTGCAGTTTTTGGGCAAATCCTTCAATAAATATCTTAATACCAGGGCATCTGTGACTTCATGTGAACAGCTTGTCACTGTGCCTCTCATTGTGATTGTGTTTGACAGATGTTAATTATTGTTCAGAAGCTCATTGTGTGTTAACTGAGGCACTCCCTGAGCTACCTCGGTACAGGGCCAAGAAGTTTGTTTATAAAAAAGTACACATACACGTCGAGAATCTGTTGTGTAGATACAGCATACTAGTAGCAGCTGCGCTATTATTATTTTTTTTAATTGTTTTTGGGGATTTTGGGTTAGTTCTTTCCTGATTTATTTTAAAGATTTTAACCTCATGTGTCATATTTTGCTTCCTTCATACTTCCTGTCTCTGTGCTTTTCCCGCCTTTTTTGATAATCTGAGTTGTTTCACTTGTCCCTCACTAGGTATTTAAGTCTGTGTTCGACAAAAGCTCTGGTTTAGGAGTGCTCTTTTGGTTATATTTATTCATTTCATTTGAACAGCACCCGCAGGCCCTCTTCTAAGGTAAATGGTAAATGGACTTGCATTTATGCAGTTTTCAAGTCGATTCCTCAAAGCGCTTTACAACACTTGTCACAATCACCTTCTTCTTTTGTGGTTTGCCTCTTTTTGTTTTCTGACGTTTGTAAATCCTCCTTGCATCCTTGCACTAAATAACCTTATTTTAACATAAATTGGAAACTGGGACCAAAGCAAGAATCATACCCCAAGAGATTGATTTGCTATAATAATTTATATTGAGTCTTAACACATCAGAGTATGTAAAGTATCAATTATGTTTTCCAACTCATCTTGTTTTACAACAAATGTTAGATGATTTAATACACAAACAATATGATACACACTATTTGCATGATTGTAAAATCATAAATTACTGATTACACTGAAAGAAGCCTATTGGAAGTATTGCTATGATACGCTGTTACAGTAAAAATAAAATTAGTACTGTTTTCCTTAACTCAGTCACAGTGTTTGCTTGTTGGAAGCCTGAATCTCACTCAATCTGGTTCTTTCAACAAACACACCAAGGTTTGTGTTCATTAGATGTTGATTATGATAGTGCTGTTTTTATCATCAAACAAAACAGCACTGGGTGAAAGACTGTTATAGATATACTGTCATATACCCAAAATTTGTAGAGCACCATAAAAATGTATGAAATATGATCAGAGTTTAGTCCTATAGTGAATGAGGGGTGCGCCAATTCACAACAAAAGTTAACTCATGACACTTAACATGTAGAGTAGGTTGAGACCATACTCTTTATTATTAGTTATTAATTATTGAAGGGAACAGGAGATGAAGTTTGAAATGCTTGTCTTGTTAAACTAGCGGGGAGTGGATATTTTGAGGGACAGGTGTTTGTGTAGTCTAGTGTGCTCCAGATATCCAGACATACTGCAGTTGTTGTTTTTTTAGCAGTTTAGAGGAAAGGCCATAGAGTACAGCTATTAAAGTGTTTGAGTCTTGATGTCATAAATAAATGCTAATAGCTTCAGCAGCAAAGAATGAGTGGGGTAGAGAGATTGAAAATGAATAGCAGCAGTGCGAAAAACTTAAAAACAATCATCACACATCACGGATAATAATACTGTACGTGCCAGGTTTCTCTTTACAGTCACTTTGTATTCATCAATGTTCAAAATCCATGACAGAGACACTGACATATAGGAGATTTGGTTTGAAGACAGGGGCGGCTGGCCAATAGAGGGTGATAGGGCGCCGCCCTCCTTGAGCCACATAAGAAAAAAAGATGATGATGATGATAATACATGTATGATAATCATCTTCATTATTTTTATATACATGTATATCCAATTTATTAAATTATTTTCGTAATTTTCACTTAAGACAGTTTGTCCTGCCTCTAAATATCCAATCAGCCGCAGTGTGAAGTCGTGTTTCATGGAGCTCCGCCTCTCGGGGCGATATCAGTCTGACTGAAAATCGCCCCGAGCTCTCTCATTCACTCTCATTGTTAAGGCTTTTTTTCCGAAATGCAGGCACTGCAATGCAACGCAATCTCTATGGGTTCCGGGAGGGCTCGCCCCAACGTGTTGTCGTCATACGTAACGTGTTGGTGCATTCAGGTGCTCCTCGGATGGTCCCATTTCCCGAGTTGGGAAGTCGTTCGTCGGTACTTCGGTGTGTTCATAAGCTTTTTAAGTCGTAATGTGGAGACAACGTGGACGCTAAAAAGATGTGTAGTATTTTAGTTAAAGATATAAAAACACGTCGACATCTGTTTCCACTAAAATATTGCTTCACGATCGGAATATCATTTTTCCGATTATTCAGACATCACCTGAAGCAGCGCCACCGCTCAAAAGGTCACATTCAAGATCAAGATGGCGAAAGTAACAACTCACAGGAGCAACTCGATCCAGTCTTTGAAAGAAATCCCAGTCACCCGTCGCAGTAATCCGGACAAATCGGCAACTAAGGAATTAGGACCACCCAGACCCAATTAAAAAATAAAGCAAGTATCTACAAAAGGGGGGGAAATCGTATAACCGGGGATTTTCAAGGAGCTGGTATGAGCGCAAAACGTGGCTAGCAGGATGTGAAG
>JBBPCS010000375.1:6087400-6105457 GCA_037974645.1 Hollardia meadi
CTGATGAAAATGAATCTGTTGATGACCACAGTGGATTGTTCAGTTATTGTAGAGCCAAAATAATTCAAATTCACCCACTGAATGGGTCACCTCAGCCATAATCACAACAATTGCCCCCCCCTGTGAAATTTGGCAGGAGCCGCCACTGTTTGAAGATCAGAAAAATGATGGTATATGGGAATGTAAAGATAGATGGATTAATACTAACAAATTGAGATCAATTAAGCCTGGATTAATGAGACGGTAGGGAATGTGTTCGTCTTGGCTGACAGCTGTGCAGCGTCAATCTGCATATTATGATTCTTTAAACATATAACAAAGTTAAAGGTCTCCTGAGGGGAAATTCTTACCAGTAATGGGCCCCAGCACACACAGGACACCAACGTGATTACCAGGAGTTGGCAGATCATCTCTATGTGGTAAGATGTGCCTTTGCAGTGATGCTTGCGGCGCAACCTGGCCTGAAGCAGAGCGCAGCTTGTCAGTGTATTGCACACAATGGAGAGCAGTAGGGCCAGCAGCCCCAGCAGAGAGAACAGCAGAGGCAGGAGCACATCCAGCCAGTCTTTGGGTTCCTCCATGCGGAAGAAGCACCAGCTCCTGGAGCTCTGAACCTTGTAGGGCCTCCACAGCACCACAGGCAGCACGGCCACCAGGGCAGCGAGCAGCCAGGTGAGTCCCAGTATCCTTTTCATATGGTGCGAAGCTAATGCTGTGGAGTGGAAGATAGGCCTGGTGACTCCAATGCAACGCTCCACCGCCATGGCACTCCCAAGGAACAAGGGGCTCAGGCCAAAGAACACCATGCACGCCCCAAAGATGCTGCACATGATGCGGTGAGGGTCAAACGTCTCCCATTTCTTGTGGGAGCTGTACACAAAAAGCACCAGGGAGCCGTTGATGAGGTGACCCAGCAGGTCCGTGACCACCAGGCTGCTGGCAAACAGCAGGAAGGACGCCCTAGACTTGACCCGGATGCAGTTGTAGGATTTGACGAGGATGAAGAGGGCAAGGCTGTTCGAGAAGATGCCAACGGACATGGAGATGGCAGAGGCGGTGACAGACAGCTCCCTCTGGCTGCAGGTATTGTTGCTGGGTCTGACCTCTGACCTGCAACCTGTCTCTGAGCTCCCATTGGCTGACATGGCGGGAATTAAATCTGAAGGAGAGGGTAGCCTAAATGGTAAATAGGATGTGTGATTAATTTGTACCAGCATGTTTGGAATAACCTTCAGAGCCTTAACTATGACTTTTAGAAATGTAGTCTAGTGAGAGATGTAATGTGATCACTTCAACCAAAACTGTTAGAAAAGTGAATGAAGAATAATAAATAATAAATTAAGGCTTACAACATTTTACTATACAGCTCACATGCAGTTAAGTATTCTGCATTATAATAGGGCCTACTCCTATTTCCATTAGCATTTCCAAGAGTTATTTTTAAAACGTACAACTGAAGTGAAGTGAGCACTATTTACATCAAAAATCAATCGAAAGATAAATAAAAATATATATATCCCATTTTCTCATACGACAATAGCTTTTGTTAATGGTCGCGTGTGGTCAAAATGTAGCCAGTTCCTTACCTCAGTTTTGGTCCTCTCCCACACAACTCGCCATAAGTCAACAGCCTCCTCACTCTCTCTTACGTCTTTTATGATTGTCAATAAAAACAAATCGACGAAACGTCAGCCCGGCGGTAAATGGCATTAAAATTCCCGAAACTGCTCTCCTCAACATTACTGTCGAGGCAGCGATGTGCGCAGCTTGTTTCGTCCGCGCTCCGCTGGTGCCCACTCGGTGAAGGCGGACGAGCTGCGGTCTGCGAGGTATCAGTTCCAGCTCAAACCCACCTCGAAGTCTGCTGTCGCAGCGTAAGTCTGCTCTTTTGTTATAAGTTTGACACTGGCTGGATATCAAAACGAAAATGACTGTGTACTGATAAACTGCGGCCAAGGTGCGCATGAAGCCTAATTCTTGCCATTACGCATGACTGCCCCTCTTTAAAATCTTTGTTTGTATGTTTGTGGATCATGTGGAATCGATCATGTGGAATAGTCGCTATATTTTGAGGGCCCCGCATTTCTGTATCTTTATATTATTTAATGACTGTAATAGACTCGCTCTGTCATTGGTTGGATCATCCTGCTGCTTGTGCGTGGCAGAAACAGGTTGACCACAACTTTCCATGATGTCCTGGAAGTACAGGCTGTGTCTGTGACGGCATTAAAGCACCCGGTGACTCAAGGCAGTTTATTTGTATTATGTTGTACAAACTATACAAAAGACTGACAGGTATTTTCTTTTTCTTTTTTCCTGAAAAGATACACCAAAACCTAATTTCACAATAAATCGTGTAAAAGTCCCAGCTTTTGATATACTTTTATTACGAGATCAAATAAATTGTTAACCAGATGTCAGGATTTAACAGTGCAATTTTATAATGTGATATGAAGAACATGTCTAAGCCTGATTTTTACCAGTGAGAGAACAAAATGTCTTGACTGGTCTCAGTCTGTGTGCTGAGTGCTGGGATGTGGTACAAAGCAATATCCTTTTAGATGCAGTCTGACCTAGAAAACACATTGTGTTTTCTGATACAGTACAGCCAGCCAGTAAGTCTAATCATTGTGCTTTTAACTAAAAAAGATGGGGGCAGGCATGTATTTACTTTACTAACAGAAGCTGGTTTTCTATTTCATTTGCTGTTAATGGTATTTACTCTAATTCTTTCCCAAATGCCAACATGGGTCTATGCAATTTGCTCTTATGGTGATCAGTAGGGGTTATAGCATTAGTTTATACTGAATTATAAGACAGGATTCACAGCCACGCCTGTATTCAACCTAATTATGTGGCCATTGATGTCCGAACCAATGTCATATGTGCAGCCTATAATAATTGATGTAATTTTAATTAACCAATTAAGGATTTTTAACCTGGCTGCCCCAGTTTCTACCCCTGAATGTGTTGGCTGTCCACCTAAGCAGAGAAAATACAGCAATTTAGAGGTTTCTTTCGATAATTGGTCATTTCACAGCAGAGGAAATCTGATGTAAACTTAATTTTCAAGTGTTTGTTTCAACAGAAAGCTTCTCCTTAAGGAAAGGAAGGAACGGGTTGAGTACGGCTGGTCATATGCTTAATGGAGTGGACTGAAATGAAAAAAAGTAAAGGATGAAACAGTTTTTTTGTTGTTTTTCTTAAGAGTACTGCGCCCATTTAGCACTGCACTACTATAATATTGTTGCAAAACAAAAGATCAAAATTGATGCAGCAGAACCAGAGATATCATCTTTGCATTATTCTTCCATGCCAGAACCTGACATCTATCCTACAATGCAATTTGAGCAATTTTGTCAGAGATTTTGGTTTGTTGTGCTAGCAGCTGCTAATGTAGCCTCAAGCACGGATGAGGAGCAGCTTACAGACATCTGGTAAGCTCATAACGTTGACTCAAGTGACATCACTGGGGGGTAATTCATACACGTTTAATCACATTTGCAGGTGTTCTCTCTAAGATTTGTAGACAGACTTTGATGTGTGAAATCAGACTTTGATGTGTGAAATCAGTGAAGTTCCCCTTTAAAGGTCCAGTGTGTAGGATTTAGTGGCATCTAGTGGTGTGGTTACAGATTGCAACCAACTAAACACCCCTTTGGCTCACCGTCCCCTCTGGTGACCATTTAAAATGTGAAAGGCCCCCTCTAGAGCCAGTGTGTTTGTCCATTCATGATATAAAAACATTGAGGTGCACCTCCGTGGACAAGGCTCCCTCTGTAGATAAAGTTCTCATTCTTAGTTGTATTTTCAGGTGACTGATGAAAACATATTATGAATATTATGCTCCATTTGTGCCTTCCCTTGTGGACAAAATGTTTAAAAACCCACTGCATCAACTGAAAAAGCACAAAAAAACCCTGCTAAAAACACGGCTGTAGTCTTAAAAAAATGTTTGCCTTGCCTAAATTCTCCAAACTTATATGTCTTTGGAAGACTCAATGTCCCAAACCATTAGGCCTGTGACACCTCCAGGAAGTATAACAATATTCATTATATTATATATTTTATTATATTCTGCCATCTAACTCCTCAACTCCTTTGTCGCTGCACCTTCCCCTGCTTGAAGTGGAGCAGATCGTCTCCAGTGGGAATGTTTAGTGGTTTTTAATGGCTGCACACATTGCCCACTCCACAGCTCTCCTTCAATTGTTTTTTTGTCGAGTTTTCATTTGTGGTACAAACTCAATTTAATTCTGGAGATTCTCTCTTCTGAGAGAACATAACCATCTCTTTGGGGTAGTTGTTTACACACACTTAAGCATTCGTTGTTGCACTTCCTTGGCTGTGTGAGAACTTGCTATCCAGACAGGATGTGTGGGCACAGAGGAAGCTTGAGCCTTTAGATGATGGTTGTGTGATTACTTTGATGAGGAAACAAAGTTGCCCTCATATCCCACCAAACTTTGTTGGAAGAAGAAAGTAGCAGATAGAAATAACAATTTCTGTTTTTCGTTAGTTCTTTTTTTTTCTGGCTTTTTGCCTTTACTAAACAGGGACAGCTGGAGATGGACAGGAAAGCAGGGAGAGAGAAGGGGGGGGCTGACATGCAGCAAACGGCCCAGGCTGGAATCGAACCCCGGGCCGCTGCGGTGAGGACCCAGCCCCAGCACACGGGGCGAGCCACCGGGCGCCCCTTTTTCGTTAGTTCTTGAGAGAATGCAGACCCACTAAGCTTATCATGCCCATAGACTCTGGGGTCAGCATAGTGTCAGCCCAGTGCCTGGAACAGCTTAACAAAACAGTTCATAAGTATCCGCCATGGTGCCAGGCAACTGAGTTAGACAACCTCCGGGTCACACATCAGCTGAAAGCAAATACCACAAACAGAAAGCCTAATATTCTGATGCTGGCACCGTTGTTGACCTTTCTATTTCAATCTCAGTGCTGATGTTCGAGTGATTTCACTGCATTTCCAAACATAATTATCCAGGGTTATTTAGTCTATCAAACTCTTAAAGTGAGTGGTATTTCCTTTAAATAAAAGATAAAGTTCCCCTCCAGACACATTACACAAAGTACATAAAAATACTCTGCTATGACTAGTATTTTATTTAACATGATTTTCCCACATTAAAAAGTTTTTAAAACTCTGAAAAGGGTCTGGAAGAACATCTACTCTTTCTCCTTCTTTGAGAAATTCTGGATCTATGAATCACAGGCCTCTGGCCCCGCCCACTGCTGCTGCTTGCGCTAGGTTGACCGGTGAAAGATCAGCTAGCATCAAGATGGCTAGTGTTAGAGGAAACAAACATGGGAGACATTCAGTCATAACGTTACATGTTTGAGCCTCAGTGAGACCCGGACTCAGATGAGGAGTCTGTTGGGCACGAAAATTAGCAACTAGCAGATGTATCAGAATTAGCATCTTTTGTTTATGTTGTTTGTTAGCTTGATAGCCAACCAAGTTCGCCTGGGAACTGGCTCATTGGTAGTAGTAGTGTTTGCTAATCAGAAATCGATTGGCTTTAGTATTTGTGACATAACAAATCTAGCTCTAGCTCGCCCGGTGTATGTTTGAATCTCATATTTTTAGAAAGTGCACAGACATCTCTGCCTTCAGTAGAGGAATGTGCAAACACTTCTCTAGTGACAAACTTTGGACAGATACAAGTCAGTATAGTCCGGGTCAGAGATTTTAGGGGGTGTAAACATGAGAAAAACACATTTTTGAGTCTTTAAATTGAAGTTAAGCTTGAGAAGACATTGGAGTTTTTCTCCTTTTTCTCTTCTTCATTTTCTTAACACCCCAATTAGTGCAGCACCATGAAAGACATTATCATGTGTTAAGTGTGTGTCTGCCAAAATATACACTTAATGAAATACTGATGGGATTTGGGTAGTGTAATCAAAATCCCATTATTTTTCTTCCTTGAAAGCAACATGCTATACCTGAACAAGTACAAATAGGTATAAATAAGAATCATTGATTCTTTCCTCGAAATGATATCCCATTAGAATGAAACCCCCTCTGCATTATGTATAACAGAAAATCAGAACAAACCAAAAAGTTAAACATTTCAACAAACAAAAGTGCCTCTGTTCAACTCGATTCAAAGTACTTTCTTTTCTGTCATTCAAGGGGCAATTCAAGGCAAGTGGGTTTGCAAACACAAAAACAGACAAAACATTCACTTGCATGAATAA
This sequence comes from Hollardia meadi, assembly GCA_037974645.1. Lineage (NCBI taxonomy): Eukaryota > Metazoa > Chordata > Actinopteri > Tetraodontiformes > Triacanthodidae > Hollardia > Hollardia meadi. The sequence continues at coordinate 6,093,608 of JBBPCS010000375.1, forward strand.
AAACAATCTAAAAATAAAAAATGATAGCATAAAGCTAAAAATGAAGAAAGAAAGCTGAAAGGCACAATGCTTAATAATTACTGCTGCCAGTTTATAACAGGCCGTAAGTGTCGCCACGAATGAACACTATGTCAAGAAGTGTAAATGTATTGTTCTATATACACTACTGGACCGACACTTTCTATTCCCTCAGCTGTTCTTAGGCATCTTTAATAAAACCAAACCTCTTCTTATTTGTATAACATATCTAGCATTCCTTATGCCAATGTCTTAAAGTAGCCATAAAGGACATTTGTGGGCTCTTTGATAATCTTATAGTGTATGCCCTTTTTCAGTACTTTTTCAGTATTGAACTGTGCAAGGAATCTCTGTGTTTGTCTAACCATTATAGAGCTGAGGTTTACAGCACCTTGCAATTGATTATATATGGACAAAATTATGTCATGACTTTCAATAAAACATGTTGTCAATATCGCCCATACAGTATATTGCAAAGAGATTACGTTTATTACATATTGCCACTAAATCTAAGTTATCAAACACAAGGATTTGTCGACCTATATCCCTGTACCATGAATACTTGTGTTTTTGGTGATTTCATAACATTTTTAATGAAAAGCCCAATTAAACCTTGGTGAACCTATCACCGCCACAATTTTGTATTTCATGTCATATTTAATACTAATTAAATTGTTTATGGCACAGTACTGAATATAAGACATATAGTATAAAGAGCATAAATTCTTTATGTAATCTTATTTATGTAGACCGCCACTAAAAGGATCCAAAAGACAAACATATTTTCTTTTTCATTCACAATGAATTGATTTTTTTTAAAGTCTAATTGAGCCACTGCTGTGTCTGTTCTCATTGTAAATACAGAATATCTTGTCCTCGCACTGTGGTAATGAAACCTACTTCTAACCTTTCTCTTGTAGTCTACACTGTACGATCACCAATTCGACACTAATCTAATCTGTCAAGGTGACTCCGGATGAAATCGTCTCCCAGGTGACATTACACCTTCAAGTGTGATGCCATATCTGCCGTACACTGTTAATGACCAGCAGCGAAGCGACTGGTGACAATGTGAGGCGAGCACACACAATCACATTCTTTTGTTGGCTGCCTTGAATGGGGCTGCTGTAATAGATTGTATGCCTCAGTGGGGTTCAGATGGAGCCCGGAGTAGATTGAGCGAGATGGGAAAATAAGCTATAATGCAGGCTTTTTGGCCAGCAGCACTATCGCTTTCTCCTTGTGTCTCCATCTAATCACAAAAAAAAATGTCCTGTCCTAAGATTCACATGTGACAAAAGTACTTTTCACCTGCGTTTTCTCATCTTGTCCCTCTCATCATTTCCTTTCGCTGTCTGTCACCATGACCGAACCATTTCCCTCATTTTGTAAACTGTTAATGGGGCAGAGTTGGTGCCACAAGAGCGAGTTGGAAAATGTGTCGGAGCTGTTTATCAAGCTAAGAAGGGACACCTGATGAAAGTGGTCAGTAAAGAGATTTTTTTTTAAAAACTTCAGCAGTCTGAACAGAGGTTGGGTTAGCGCTTGTTGCGTTGTTAACATCTCACATTTCCCGGACACAACACAAATTTGTTCCTAAGAGGTCACAAGCTGAATTACCCAGCAGTAACAACTGAGGACAAGAGGACAGCTTTCAGTTCCTGGCCTCCCATATTTTATAATTGTGTGTGTAATTTTATTCATATTCCCACAGAGTTTGTCAGACCGAACCATAGATTTATAAGAAGAACTAGATGCCACACACAAAGATGGCGCAATAATCCAATTGTGATGAGATTTTTAAATAGCTTTTCTCGGCTTGAGGAAAGTTTTACAAATATTAAACTCCATGTTTCTTCTCCTGTCCTCATCTCTATTTCATAATCTCATATAAGCTCATATGAAGATAATAATAATTATATTTCAGAATTACAATAATAGCAAAGTACATAAGTAAATAATTATGGAAAGTCTGAGGAAGGTATGATAGCTTGTAGTGATCGGCTCTATTCATCTACCAGCCACCCACTCGAAAGGATTATGCAAAGCAAATTTTTGCTTCATGAGAATCATTAAACTATGGTTCAGGCATGGTTCTATCATGGACACACTTAAATTATAATTCAGCAGGAATAAGGAAAGGAAAATGCAATGCACTGTAGCACAGAGAGATTTGGTGAGATGCCCTGGCTACAAATTAAGTGGGAAGATTACAACAAACCTGTACAGACACTTGAAGGGTCACCACCCCGCTATTAACGCCTCGGTAAACTAGCTAACTGTAAGTCTTAATGCTAACTAAGCATTCGCTAACGGGAAGTCAACGTTACTGGCCAGTCGGCTGTGTCAACTTGTGGCAAACGTTTGGCTTTTGCTAACAAGTTATATTGGCTTAGCCTGACTGGAAGCCAGTTTTTCTTGCAAAAAAAAAGTTTCCAGTTTGCAGTATGAAAATAACGATTGGCTTGACTTCCAGGCTGATGTTAGCTGAGATAATGTGTTAGCTAATATTAGTTTGCTAGCCTCAGAGCTTGGGAGTAAAACATGCAGGGCTTGACAATTAACGTTCTAACTTGTCTGAACTGGATTAGTTACGTCCGCCAAGGAGGTTTTGTTTCCAGTGTCGTTTGTTTGTTTGTCTGTCTGTTTGTTTGTCTGTCAGCAGGATTACACAAAAACTACAGATTTTCTTGAAACTTGGTGGATGGGTGGGACATGGGCCAAGGAAGAACCCATCAACTTTTGGAGTGAATCCGGGTAAAAGGGTGGATCCAGGATTATTTTTTTTTAACTTTCTTTAACATTGCGAGATAGGACAATTTAGCAGATTTTCGTCTGGACCAACGTGGTGGACCACCCAACCGGCCAAACTTGTAAGCCACGCTGGCATGAATGAAAAGTGTCCAAATCAATAACCCCACTCACACTGCTTGCTCCTAACCTTTAACATCTAAAGGGTATTCTCTCAAAAAAAAAAAATGACAAGACATTTCACAATCCCATCATCCCATAACTTCATTCACAGATCTGACAGATGATATCAACAAGTAAATAAGAAAATGTTCTGTTTAAGATCAACGATCAGGTTTAACCCAACTGTAAAAAAAAAACAATAGAAAGACACACGGCTGCGGGTTCCCTAATTTATTTTGATCAAAGTCAAAGTGTGTTAGCCCCGTATGAATGGTTGTTGTGTTGTGTTGAGTTGGAGTCCTGGTTTAGACACAACCCAGCTGCTCAGACTGGGAGCATGTGTGGAATTTTCAGTTTGAATAAATAGAATCAAGATCTTTGTTCACTTTGGCCTGCAAAAGTTAAAAGTTACTCTACTTGCAATTTTCCTTTACTCGTGTTTGAACTGGGTTTACAAAGTTGATATAACCACCACATTATTAAGTGGGAAAAGAGCACTGAGCAGAATGAGGTTTTCTGTGAAGAGCTTGAACATTAAGCCGACCGAGACAGTCAGGTTCAGCGATCACAGAGAACATACTGACCCACAGAGGAAAAACAAACATGCTGATCCATCATGAGACATACAGCTGTAATTAGTGAGGAGCATCATGGGAAAAGCATATACGCTGTGGCCCCAGACTGAAGGAAGGGAAGGCACGTTTGATCCTCAACTTATTGATGAACAGTAAAAACCTTTCTGACAGTTCTGCAGATAGTGCAAACCTGAACAGCAAACAAAGCAGTTTAAATGGAGGAAATCTGTTATTGATTCCTCATCTGCTGAATTTAAGGTGAAAAGATCATCTTGCAGCAACTCCTTTAGCTTTACAGACATAAAACTTGTAGACTCTAATCTATAATTACATTAATGAATCTATATTACAAAGAATTACACCCTCACAACACAACCAAATAGAGAAACGCACTGCAAGTAGCACAGATGACGGATATGGATGTTTCTAGGGGACACTAAAAAGTGATGGACACGCGGCACACGCTTGTTTTGCCACCATTTGTGACGCTCAAAGTTGTTGAAGTCAGCTACTTGTCAGTGGTGCTGGAAAATTAGCTCAAATCTAAGTTTTTCTCTTTATTTTAATATCATGATGGCTAGGTTAACAACAGATATCTGCCACTGGCTAAGATCTGACTCATGCCATAATAAATATTAAAATAAAGAGAATAAAACTTGCATTTTAGTAAGACATGGGTGTCCCACGTGTCCATCACTTTTTAGTGTTCCCTAGAAACATCCATATCTGTTGTCATCTGTGTTACTTGCAGTGTGTTTCTCTATTTGGTTATGTTGTGAGTGTTTGCAGCGCGTCTTTGTATTTGCATCGCGTTTCTCTATTTGGTTGTGTTGCGAGTGTTTGCAGCACACGTGTTGTCACATTGATGAAAATGTTTGCTTAATTTGTTCGTGTTTTGTCTATTTGCATGCATTTCCTAAGATGCAGTCCGTTGAGCTCTCTCAGCCACCGTACATTAAAACCAAACTGATCAGAAAAATTAACACTTGAACATACCTCAGCTTGATAAGAACTACCTAAAATGACATTTTGGGAAAAATTTATTTGAGGTGTACTTCAGTTTTAGGTTTTCACCCCACAACCAGGGGGTGATCGAGATGTTTTGGCTTCACTTTTGGTGAGCTCTCATATTATCAATACAGTCAATGGTCAAAACCAGTCAGCGTTTTCCTTTTGTGATTTTTTTTTACCTTGATGCGCCCTAACTAATAAAGGCTTTTAAAGGCTTTTTGGCTCGGTGAAAGTGTATTTGAAGTAAGCCCAGCAGCTTCCCTTTTTCTATGAATGTAAACAATTCATGATTTAAAATATTTCAACAATCAGTTTTGCACATGTTTTATTAGTAAGGAACTGCACTCAACTAGACCTCAAGGAAAATGGGTGATCACAAAATCATGTGTTTTGGTGAGAGACAACTCCACATGCCTTTAAAAATTACAGAACTAATGTAACATTACCTTGGGTCCTATGCATGCAAAATAGTTCACAATGAATAATTCAGCATCAGAAATCTTTAAGTACACAGTATGTAGATATTTAAAATGATCTCATCAATGCAGAGGTCAAAAATTGAAAAGAATTGGGTTCGAGGATTAAGGAGATGACATTTTCGCAATGAAAATAGGACAAACTAGTGCCTCGTACTGTTCTGCAAACAACTAAATGGGATGTGTGATTATTGCCATCAGTAAAGCAAATATAAAGCACTCTAAGACTACTCCCATTGAAAACAAACCAATACATTTTCTTATATTTTGTGGGGATGTTATACAGTAGAGAGACTTTTAGAACATGACAACTGACAATTTAGTTTCTTTAAAAACACTTAAAAAAAGGGCCATTTAATATATTTTGTTTGGTTGATGTGATTTAACTATAAACATGCACTTTGTACATCAACTTTAATTCCATGGGCTCGTATCTGTTATACATATATGTTAGTGTTTTAAGATTGTTTCACTCAGTTCTCGGAACGCAGTTTCTATATGCAAAACTTTTAATGCTGTCTGCCAAAGTGTTCTTTAAACTACTGCTCAGTCAGACATTTTCAAATTTACTCTCAAGGGGAATTCCACAGATTTTACATACACATACAAGTCTTTTTAAAGGTCTGGGAGGGTTGGGTTAGGGTTTGAGAATGAAAAAAAAAATCTGGAGTGAGAAAGAAGTGAGCTTACAAGAACTCTGCCTGCTCCTCATCTCTACTTGAAGTTAGCGGCACAAGGCTACATTAACCACTAACCCATCCCTGACCAAACACTCAGCGGTTGAGTTGCATTGTGGGTAACAATGGTGGGCTGTTAAAGGGGCAGGGGCGAAAAAGAAGAGGAAAAAAACCCGGCACCAGCTGCATAAAGTGGATTACATTTTACATTTTAAGGGCATCCAATAGTGCACTTTTTCACGTTTTCTCCACTGGAAGTCCCCTGCCCCCCCATTAACTGTTCTTTTATCTTCCACTTCACAATGATGAACAACTGTTCCTGAGCCACATTCACGGTCTTCAAAGTCCCAGTAGCTGGGCTTTGTTGAAAATTGAAAATGTCTGTCTGCCTAAAACCAAAAAACCCAACACAGCTTTGAAGAAGATAGCACAGAGTGTTGAAACACTGATTTTATATCATTTTTAGGACAATAGGCAACAAGACTGGGTGACAAAATAATAGTCATTTCCTCATTTCTTTCCCCAAACAAAATAACAAACTTTTGGTCTTCTGTCTTATTACAAAGAGCATAGGATGTGTGTAAATATGGGAATATGTCCGATATAACTCTCTATATACCTCAAAGCATATTACAAGGATGTCCTGGTGGCCTATTGGTTGAATATGCACATCATGTATCACCACACATGCCCAGTTTTCATTTCATGTTGGGACCTTTGTTGCATGTCACCCCATCTCTCCTCTGTTTCCTGCCCCTTTTCCAAATTAATAGTCAAATAAAGGTGAAAAATGCCCCCAAAATCATGTTCATATGGACAAAAATATGCATGTATCTGCAAAGCAAACCATTTCCTTGGCATCACTTTTCCTCCCCTTTTCATGCTCTCACACATACTGTAGCTGTGGTGTTGCAAGTACAATGGAATCAATAGAGAATATACAACAAGTGCAGTGCATGCTTTCTATCAGATGAAACAGCTTGCCATGTCTCGTCACTCATTTATTCATCCTATTTGAAGACAGAAAACAATCTTGTTTTTCAACAAGAAAATTTTAACTGAACCTTTTAAAAAAAGGTCATACAATAAAAACAATCATCTTTATCCACCTTATTAATACAGGTCAAGAAAGCAGCGCTGATCCATCCAATCTGATTCCAGACAACTCAGTGTGTCTTGTCACATTGCAAGACATTATGGAACTGCTGCACCTCTACCTTATGTTGCACTTCTTATAAATAAATAATAAAAATACCCAAGGCAGCTGTTAGTGGTTTTATAATGTGGAGCCTTGAACAGGTGCTGCTGAGTCACATGAGGCCACCAGGTGTCAGTGGAGACTCATAACACAGGATTCTGGATTTCATTTAAAAAAAAAAAAAAAAAAAAGGTTGAGTTTAACAACTTGTTTTATTGGAATCTGACCATAAAAAAAATAATTTGTTTTGTAAACGTTTGATTACAGTAACTTGTGATACATTACAAGTCAGAGATAGCTCATTCATGAATTCTTATCTCTATATGAAGATAGTATTTTTGCAGGCTTGAGGATAGAGTTCCTACAGCCTGCTATTAACCAACAGATCTGTAAGTCATTCTCAGACACAATGCTTTTCAAAAGCGGATATGTGGTCACAGTATGTCCGATATGTGTCACAATCAAAAGGAGATGAAAGTGTGAGTTTATCCTACTGCTCACAGGGATGTCGAGGAGTATTAAACACGCATTATACTGGAACATAATGAGCTTCTTTTCTGAAGAAAAATGCAATGATTAATGTCTCACACTGTGGTGGTGTTTTACAATAAGCAGCCTTAAAACGTGTGAACATACATTAAAACTGTACTGACATTAATACTGCATCAGCAAATCAAATCGTACAATATCATATTGTCAATAAAAGGCTCACAATTCAGTGTACAATAGTGCGCTACATTCAAAGAACGAGGTGCTGTGGAAGTTGCCATAAAATGTTAAGTCCTGTTTTTGTCAGCACATCTGATTGTTTTTTGGTTTTCTGATTGTCGTAAACTGCTGAAATTGTTCTGTCTTTTATGAAATGCTGCTGGAAAAAATCACTAAAAAGGGATGTGGCAAAATTTAAATGTTTAATTCAGAAATTTGAAATACAAAATCAAATTAAAATAATATACAAATGAGGCACATCGTACTTATTGCTTATTTACAATGTACAAAACACACAATTTTGTGTCAAAGTGCTAAAGCCAGAATAGCTTAAAGGAATATAGTCCAACATTTTGAGAAATATGGCTCTTGTTGAGAATTAGATAACCTGATGCCACTCAAATATCTGCATGTTAGCTTTGCATGAAGAGGTGCTAGTAGGTTGATGTTGTTATCTTCACATAGAATCAGGCTAGCTGTTTCCCCGTGTCCAGTTTATTATGCTAAGCTAATGTAACTAGCTTGATATTTGCTGTACAGATACGTCTCTGTACATCCCACAATGTTAAACAATTTTATTAATCAGGTTTTGCTCAAATTAAACAACTTTGACCAACTCTGAAAATAATAATTGAACATGTTAATCTACATGAATAAGTGTGATAATAAGAAATTATTTAGGAGCCTAAATGGATAGATCTTAATTTTGCCCAAAGCACCTCAGTAGGATTGCTTCTCTCCTCAGGTTTCAATGAAAATCATGATGATGCCTCCAGCATGTGTTTAACATAGAGACAGCAGACTCATTTGCAACCAGCTTGTCCTTTGAAGCGTTAAAAATTCAACCTTTCTACCTTGCAAGCCAGTAATTGGCGTGCAGAGCACACAGAGCGGATCTCAGGAGCAGCCAGTTCACTTAGCATGACACACCAGCACACTGCATGGGCTTTTCTCAAAACATCAGAGAACATTACATCATCAGGATTCCACGGGTGCTTATAATAAAATCTGAATGAACGCAGGAACAGACAGCAGACACTGCCTTTTTGCAGCCCCCTCTGCAGGACAGCACATCTTGAATTCTGCAATAGTCTGGCTGGTCCTCTCACCCTGGAGATACAGTTGGATAGTGCCTTATAATCCCTTGCTAATAAGCAGCTCCTCTCTGTATGCTGAAGAGGCTGAGACTGAAGCTTGTGGGTCAGGGTTGAAGAGGCTGCTTGGGACACTTTGATGTAATCACTTGTACCAGTATTACAGTGGCCGAATGGCACTGTAGTCAGGGGAAATGCCTTTGAGGGCTTGTTCTGGCTTTAATAACAACGTTCCTTATTCCTATTAAAAGCAGCTTATGCACTTTCATGTAGGGGAGAGCAGGGTGTGATGATTTATGAGATGAATATATCATCTAAAATGAGGCTTGAACCACCAACCTTCTGAGCGTGCTAACCAATTGCGCCACAGAGACTACAATTTAGCCAGTGTGGCCTAGGTGAACCATGCCCATCTACATTTATAGTTAACTTTAAGGAGTAGGGTAGGACAAAATGGACGAAACTTTCATCTTGACATTTTAAATTGAGCATTTGTCTTTACATTTGAGGAGGTTACTTGGTTAGGGTGGGCTTGAACCACCATCTCTGAGAATGGGAACACCCATACTCAGAGAGCTCCTGCTCCATAGAAACAAAGGGACTGTCATTTTTGCAGTGGTTGGCAGCCATTCTTTATGATGATGTGGCTGAGGGATTGTGTCTCTTACGGCCCACCCAGCAAGCTTTTCCTAAAATAGCCAGCTGCTCCAGCCGGCTTGTGGGGTTACTCAGTTCAACTAGTGGCCTTAGTTAATTACCTGCTTGTAATGTGCTTCAACTTCAAGACATTTTATCTTTGACATGCTGTTGTTGATTCAAGTGTTATAGTGTTTATTAATGGAAAACAGTTATGAATTTGTCAGGGCGTTTGGAAGAATAAATATTTTTCTAAAATTCCAACATTGTTTAAAAAGTGCATTATGATTTGCGTTACCAAATCTTGGGTGTATTTTGTAATAAGCCAGTATATTTAGTAATTGAACTCTTTACTATGTGTAGTCTATTGACCCTTTTTTACAGATTTTACAGGAACAAAAAATGAAATGAATAACCTATTTATGAGGTAGAATTGACCAACCATTCCAGTTGATATAAACCAACATTTGGATAGAATATTCAACCAATATATGTGGTAGAATTAACCCAGCATTGTAGTTAATATGAACCAGCGTTTGCTGTGTTGATGTTAAAGATGCATCACATTCACATTGTCAGTCCATCACATGCAGAGACAAACAACGATTCACACTCACATTCACACCTTTAGGCAATTTAGAGTCACCAATTAACCTAACCTGCATGTTTTTTGACTGTGGGAGAACATGCAAACTCAATAATGGACCATATGTTCTGGTCACGCACTCTTCAAATCATTGCTGTACATTAATATTTGCAACAACTGAAACGATTAGTCAATTAACGGATTAGTGAAAAATGGAAAACATTCACTGCTCAGAGCTTCTTCAATGACAGTTTGTGGCTTTTTTAATGTTTTATTTCATCGTAAAATGTTAGTGGGATCAAAACAAGACATGTGAAGACCTCGGTCTCTGAAAAACCACAAAAGACATTTTTATAACATTTTATTGACAAAACAATTAATCAATACCTAAAATCTATTGATGGAAATATTTGGTGTACCCTCAGAGCTTTTGCTTCATTGTTAAGCTGGAAGGCTGCCCTCGTTCTTTGATATGATAGATCAAGGAAGTCATGACATTTAAAAAGTCAAAAATACAGATTTCTCCTCTTACCCGTGCTGCTATTTATCCATCTAGCTTGCTTTGGTGTGAGTTTCTGGGTTTTGTAGATACCAGCTATATAGAGATGTCTGCCTTCTTTCAAATATGATGGAACAAGACTGCATTTTGTGGTGCTCAAAGCGCCAAAAAAACAACAACAAAACAACTCAAAAGCAATGTCTCTGAGAGGCGAGCTAACTAAGCTAATCAAGCTAGTTAATGTTTACATCCTGCGTGAGCCTCTTGTCCGTGAGTAGATGCGTGTTTTCTCCTGTGTATAGTTCGGGAGTTCCTACATGAAGCTGTGGATTATCTCGAGTAACCGGGTCACAATTTCTGGAAAGAGACATTGCTGTTGAGTCTGAGTTGCAGGTGGCTATACTGCAATGTGATGGGCTTGTTCTGTCATTGACATATACAGTATGAATAGGCTGTATGTTACAACTCTACCCCAATTAAAGAGTGTCTGCAATTGCAACTGTCACTCTTTTTCTCTGTGTTGTTGTCTGCATTGTGAAAATCGTACAGTTGAAAATCGGATAAATGTATAAACAAAGCGCTTAAAAAATCCAATTAAATCATACTGCAGTTATTGCCGTGCACGGTGTACTGTCTCATTGTCTCTGACAGCTCAAGTGTCATTAAAGCAGCTCTATACAGAGTTTAAAAAAAACCCAAACCCAGCTCCAAGCTCCATGGCTTTGAATCCAGTATGAAATTCATCCTATTATAGTTACACTTCCAAAACATTGTTGAGGCTTTGTGCTGCCATTATGCAATGATCTCATTCTGCCAAGCTGCTTAGACAGCAGGCTAACAGCAACAGTAGCATGTTCTGTCCTACTGCTGTCTCATGTACTCGTATCAGCCAGAGAAAGAGAGGGGCTGCACTCTGGAAAACGTCCACACACACATTCTACACTTTTGAAGATCTCAATCTCAGGATCCAGCCGGAAATGCCGGGGTGTATGAGCTGTTCAGGCTGGTGATGACAGCAGCGGGCTTCCAGTCTGGCTGGTAAAAGTGGATGTTGAGGGTGCGAGCCCAGTTTGCAAACACCGTCTTCTCCGTGATGAAGCGGTGGTGGCTTCCTCGTCGGCTCCTCTCGTGGGAGAGATACATGGAGCACTCGTTGGGCCCAGAGGGCTCATAGTAATGATACGGCACAGAGGGATGGGAGGAGGATCTACACGGGGAGCCGAGGAGAGCAGAAGAGAGAGGAGTAAAGCATGAAAAGGCATGACAGTCAAAGTGTGCGGGAGGGATGTGGAAATAGAGTGATAATTAAGAGACGATGGAGAGGGAGAGGAGGGAGGGAGGAAGCGAGTCACAGTGGGGCGAAGAACATGTAGAGGGCAAAGAAAAACAGAAAGATCAGAAGAATCTGGGCTCACAGAAGTGTTCATTATACACCATCTTATTCCTCTGATACTCGCGG
>JBBPCS010000375.1:6105557-6130621 GCA_037974645.1 Hollardia meadi
CTTAGATACAGCTTGTCTGTTTACTCTGATTACACATGGACAGTGTAGAAATGACCGTCAAAAGGCTGCTGCTACTCGCACACACAGACACACACGCACATGTAGACTTCACAAAACCAACTGCTCCGTTATCATCCGCATTGACGACTAAATCGAAATGTCTCCATACCGTCGACTTACCTGCATGGTTTTCGGCAGTTTTAAACTTTCCTGATGACAAGTTTTGTTTGAAATCCTCCATTCTCCCTGGCTTAGGCTGAATATTTACCGCGGTCTGCCGGAATGTAACAAATAGCCTGTGTTGTGTTCATGCATTGTCATGTAAATAACAGACTCCAGCACGGAATAGGCCGTAGCACAATACAGCAGCATGTCAGGTAGCCCGAACCGACCCGAACCCAAACATGACATCTAAATTCTTATCCGAACCCGGCTCGTCGGTCCCATTGGGCTCTGGTATCCACACTCTAGCTCACTCAGACACACATCATCGATGCTGTGCGAGGCGAGAGCAACGCCCCCTGATGACGTAGCCACTCGACTGACCAATCCCGCAACTACCATCACTTACTTACTCAGACTCAGGGCGACCCTTAGGGCTGGCCCTCTGCGGTCCAGCCAAAAAAACAGCTAAAACACTCAAGAGAGAATAAGTGAGCCAGGTTTTAGCAGCTGTTCAAACTACTTGCCATCCCATCATTCCCACTCAGCAATTCTCCATTTGCTCTACGTCCCAGATTCAAGTGTACTCCTGTGGCTAGTATATTATATAACGTTTCTAACTATGTAGCAAGTGTTCAGTGGGATTATACTGTACTGCTGAAATGTTCAGTCAGTTAGAAAAGTAGAAAAATAGCTCATAATCATTCTGTGAAAGGTTTGTAAGTAGCAATTTAGATACGAGTTCCATTCACCACAGAAAGTGTTCGGGCACCCCGTTAATTAACAAATTTCTCGCATGGGCAGCTTCCCTAAACACTGCATTTTTATACTGAGTCAATGTAGAGTCTTGACAGAAAGCTGAAGGCGTTGGTTTAGAATCAAACATTCACAGCCTTTTCCTGTGAAATTGCAGTCAGAGAAGGTTGTGGCTCAAATGGCCCATTTTGCACCCAAGACCCGGTGCTATTATGGGCTTTTTAAGTGTCATTGTTCTCTGCAAATACTCATCATAAATGAAGGCTGATGCTCACTCCGTAATGCTCCTACACATTTTTAAGTCTTTATGGCATTTCTGCTCATTATTTTTAACAAGGTTATTTTCTTCTGCTACTAATTTCATTGTCTTTTCTCAAGAGATAGATGTGTCACTGCCTGCAGTTGGAAGTATATTATTCACCCTAATGATAGGGTGAGTCAGTAAATAATTTCAGAGATTCACCTCGGCACAGTGGCAAGCACTGGAGAGTTATTTGTTCGAGGTGGCGTGTGAAAATGGGACATTTAGCTGTCATTTAGCAGTTTAGAGGCTCTCTAGGTGACAGCAAGAGGACTTTAAATTTCCAGTTTACAGTACAAATATAGTCAGAGTTGGTTTGTGATGAAAAACACAAAGATTCATTGAAAAATGAGTGAGAGCTTCAGTTACGTTCATGCTAGACATGTAGGTTTTGGGTTGGGTGCACAGTAAGACTTAAAGGTGCAATTTGTAAGATATGGCCATAATTTTAGTTTAAAACATTCAAAAAATGAACTAACATTATCAACAGAATGTGAGGAAACAACAGTGTTGATGTATGTCAAGACGTTTATGTATTGTGTTGCAGAGATATCTTCTAGCATGCTAACCAGCTAGCCCCCAGCCTGTACTCTCTCATAGTACCACTTTGTACCTCTAGAGGCGACAGTCTGATAGCCCCCTGTAGTTTCAGCTAGGAGAAGTGCACAAGCGGCGAGTTCGCTAAGTTTCACAGGCTCTCTTAGCATTTAGTCTAATAAGTAAACAAAACAACTCAAAAACTGTCAAGAAAGTAAATATTCTTATCCATATTTTCCTTACTAACAGAATTCAAGTTTCATACCTTCTGAATTCAAGTTTCTCTCTTTTACCGAACTAAGATAGAACTCTATTGCCTCATTAACTCATCGTAAAACACACTTCATTCAAACGAGACATAAACAAAATAAAACTCACCACTTGGATAGGCTCCAGCCCCCTGCCACCCCCGACCCTGCATAGGATAAACGGTGATCGATAACGGATGGATGGATGGATGGACATTGCCTACCCTATTTCTATAGGTTAGTTTTCATTTCAACATTTGTGTTTACTCACAAACTACTTTATATGTGCACACCCTGCTTTTCCCTTCAGTTCTCTTTTCCTCATGTGCACACACACTTATCCCTATATCTTGGGTCTCTGACTACTGTCACCCAAAAAAAAAACAACACTTGGATTTTTTCACCTGCGATTCCGTTTTCTCAACAGCAGGTGAGCCGCTTGTGGAAGAGACTTCTTGTAATTGTCGGAGCTTATAAACAATTGAAACCAACGTGGTACTAAATGACATCAGTTTAGAACAAGGGCACAAGTAGGCCTGAGAGGTCACACCACAGTCTGCATTTACAGGAGGGATGTAACACCAGAGAACATGTCTCTCTCTCTTTCTCTGCAGAGCATGTGCGATTGTCAGTAGAGGGGTAACATTAGAGCGAGGGCCTACTCTTGGACGGATAAGAAAAATAAATAGAAAATGTTAAAATTGGTCACTAAATATACTTCAGCATATGTTAATATAACTGGGCGACTCACCCAAGTAACTTCTATGTGTGGGAAACAGAGAAAGAGGGAGAGGACAAGAGTTATGTGCGCAGCCCCAAAAATAGAAAATTAATATGTAGTCGCATGAATAGCCTACATTAACATTTCTTGGTACTTCTTGCCACCAAAAAAATCTAAATTCAAAATCTGTGATGTCCTGTGCAGTGATATAAGCCACATCATTGACAGCCAGTGAGGGACTGATTTCGTGGACTGTTACTTCCACATGACCTTTGTCCGTTTACTAGCATTTTGTCAGTGCACACAGTTTAGAAAATATACAATTGGTCATAAACAGATTGTGGTCTTGAACATGTTCACAATTAAATGTGTAATAGCAAAGTTCCATCCTTCCTACCATTAAGAATCTGGGCCCAGTTGCATCCTGCCTAACATGAATACACTGTTAAAACAAAATCCCCATCATAATTAGTCATTTAGTCCTAAAAAAATCTTATTTTCCTAAAACATGCAAATAAATCTGCCTACAGGGTGAGATTATATACAGGAAGCTATTTTTAGTGCAGATTAACTTGTACAGTTTTGCCTTATTCTGTCTTGGCTTTTCAGGATACCAATAGTAATTTCTAAATTGTACATGACTAAGAGGAAGCTGTAAAAATGTGGAATAAGTTCTGAAAGTCTTGAGTAATGAATATGAAGTGTTTCTTCACCTTGGTGTGAATTTTGCATATTTGGATATCAAGATGTGCCCTGTCCTCTTATGTTTAAGCCTTTATAAAGCCAGTTGAGCCTGTCACTGATCTACAGTAGCCATAGCGGGAACACAGGGCTGCCACTGACATGCCTGGAGGCTCCCACAGAAGTAACCAAGGTCACAAAGCCCCAGCCACAATACCGCTACTTCTTTGCTCAGAGCAGCAGGCTAGCTGTCAGCGGCTGACATTCTCAGATGCTAACTCCTCTCTTGGGGGTTGAATCTCAACCCGGATCCCACTATTCTCGGCACTTGAGGGGATGTCATCTAGCAATGTGTCTTTGCTTCCCTCCAAAAATATGCACAGTAAAAACTGTTCATGATAGGAGTTAACCCTGTGGGCTGCCAAACCAGATATGCCAAGTACTCTCTCCTCGACCATCTGCTAATAGTTGAGAGGATCCCAAGGGACTCTGCTAAATAAAACTACACCAGAGATCCGGATGTTGTTGTCTTGTCTCAATAAGGAGACAAGCACTTTAAAGGTTGTACTGTTCTCCAGAGAGGGGAAGCAACAGCAAGACAGGAAGGATGCTTTTGGATACAGAAGGGCGATAGAAGAGAGGCAGAGAAAGAGAGTGCTTTGGTGTATTATCTCTCCACATTTTAATATTGTGAAGAAGGGGAGCCATCTGGAGCTTTTTAGCTGCTTTGATTCTTTCAGAGATGGACTCCAAATCTTTCTTTTTTTTCTTTTCTGGGGAGTGTAGGAGACCTATGTGATCATGAAGCTGTTCCCAAGTGTGTGTGTGTGTCCGTGTGTGTGTGTGTGTGTGAAAGAGAGAGAGAGGGTTAGTGTCGCTCTCAATTCCTCTCAATTTGTGGGTTTTTCAGATTCAGCTGTGAAACCTTCACAGTGAATCTCTCCCCGACTGCCCCCCATGACCTCCTCCCAGGCTCTTATCCTATCACAGCTTCACTGGCCCCTTTACCTTTATGGCAGTGATCCACCCAAGCAGCTTTGTTACGAGTGGGCCCCGTGCCCAAGGTTAATATTGCAGGCAAAACCTGAGCTCTGCTAATTTTTAAATACATACGAGAGGAAAACACAAAGCCCCAAAGCCATGTTACTGATGTTGCTTTCCTCTATGGATTGGCAGAAGCCAGTGCTTTCATCAAATATGAATGAATATAGCAGCTTTCAGACTTACAGAATGCTCCTACTCTGCTGAGCAACATCATTATGCTGAATTTTTTGACATTTCTATTTTCTCTCTTTTGTTTATTTGTAGCTGGATCTGAGCTGGATCGAAGCTCAACATAGCTTTGACGAAAGTGCAGTCTTACAGCACTTCACTCTGTCCTGGTCTTGGAAATGTTTATGAATCAGCAGAGTGAAAACAACACAAAAAAAGTACTCTCCAAATGGCCCCTCTGACCCAACCCATGTAGAGCACCTGCGGTGTTCGAGCTGTTTGCCTGACCACGGTATGAAAGAGGCCTGTGTTGGACAGTGGAGCCAGGGGACACTGGTGCCTGTGTCTGCACGTGTTGATGTGTCTGTGCACTGGATGTGTTTATGGAGACGGGCTGAGAAATGTGGGGAAGGGGGTCTGTGGAAACGGGATAAAGAAAATGAAGAAAGTTTTACTCTTTGAGGTGTGATGACAACGCTGTACTGTATAATTAATAGCCATCTTAATTCTTGAGTGTGTGTGTGTGTGTGTGCGTGCGCGTGTCTATGAGAGCCACAGGAGGTAAATGTGCAATTTAGTCTTCTGTCAAATTGTGAAATACAAATCGATGAACTTCTTCTGTGACTTTCCCCTCAAGCTTTATCTCCTCAGTCCGGGTTGTTACATGTGGCTCTCTTCCAGTACAGGCAATATGAAGTTGATTCTCAGCAGTCAATCGCAGCAAACACCTCAGAATCTGTCTGACAGGAGTTACGGACTTCAGAATGAGCCTTTGTTGTTTGGAGGGATTTTAACATGTTTTTACAGACATAATATGATGTTTGGTCTTCACCACTGTAAATTGATCCATACTGTAGATCTGCTATGGCAGACTAGCTGCAAATGCAAATGAGATTTGGAAGTGAACATTGCTGCCAAAGCCTTTGTCTGATCCTGATGTGTAATTCCTCACCCCATCCAGTCTCGTTGCCCCAGAGCCTTTGATTTCCGCTATGACTGCTATGTTGTGTTATGCATAAATCTTTCAGTCATAGTAGGACACGGTGGCATAATCCGACACTATGTCAATAGAGGAGACTAGCAGTTAGTGGAGCTAACAGTGACTCTACTGCTGTCCCAGTGTAACATGCCTGCCAGGCTTTTTCCAAATGTTGTTGACTACAGACCCTCATTCAGCATGACTACAGCAGCAGCACACATCCAGTCCACCAGCCTCATCTCCTGCACTGGCAGACTGCAGTGCAGTCTAAACAGCCGTCATCTAATGCAGAGTCTGCTGGTGTCCAGGCATCAGAGATGTTTCACCAGTCTTTTTTTAACCCCTGGAATCTGTTTTGTGGGACTGAGGAAAGTACAAAAGCCAGAGTGAAGTAGTCTAGCTGATGTAGTGAGTAAGAACAGCTCCAAAGCTAAATTTAGCTTACCTGAATCAGGACATGCTCTGTCACCTCCTCCAGAATATTTTAGTTTGCACTAAAATATTCTCTACACTATAATTGTAAATGTCTTTGTTATTGGAGCATACACTTGCACAATCACTTGATTGTTTTAGAGTTCTCTCTGTCATACTCTATTGACAGGTTTGTATTCTGGGTTATGATCAACATGACAACGACCCTCATTTTTCATCACCTCGTGGAGGACCTTGCTGCCTGCTGGTCCTCCTGCTGGAGTTACTGGCAGACTTCGCAACTCCAAACAGGGAGTAGAGTCATGTCAGTGGTTTCTTGATAAGCCTACTGACACTCACTGCACCGCAATATGTCCTCTCTCTTCTAGCTCTCTCTGATCTCAGTGTGATTTAGGTTACACTCACCATATGGACTAACCGGTTTTTATCTCAATTGCTCCAGCACTGTGGAGACCTCCATGTGTTTTGCATATAGTCACACAACCTAGGACGATCAATCAAGGATTTTTTAAAATCCATATGAATTCACCTTGGGTCCAGTCTTGTAGCTACGTATCTTGCTCACCCCCAGCAGCCCTACTGCTATTTAGCTCTGATTTGAGTTAATGTGATGCAGCTTGCTAGTCATGTGAGATAATAAAGCAACTGGAGGCTATTTAAGGTAAAACACAGGAGTAGTTCACTCTGTCAGTACATCTTGCACAGTTGTTACTTTAAAGGGCCCAAATTAAAATCCAAGTTTGTTGTTTAAACTGGATGTGAGATGGAATGCTAGCCCCTGGTTCTTGGCATGACTTAATTCAGGAGTCCTGGGGTACTTGGTCAGTTAGTAGCATTGTCGTACTTTCATTGTATGAAACTATTGAAATAAAAACACCTTATTAAGTCTTGAATATTTTGGTATGTATCATTGTACAGGATTATGGGTACAATGCATAATTTGTACATATGAGTTTGAGCTCTGTTCTCAACATTGTAGACCAATTTTTATTTGAAACAGAGAGGAGCATCCTTTCATATCTAATGCCAGACGGTGCTCTGCAAGTGCTGCAGTGAGCACCTGGTCTGATGACATTGTGTCCTTGGCAGAGGAATTCACGCACTTAACCCAGACTATCTCCCATTTTCAGTTCTGAAACACAAATCAGGGGCTTTCCAAAAGTATATGGAGTAGCCAGCCAGTGGGTAAATGTAACCAGCTAGGGAGATCGGGGGGGGGGCGCATTATTTTACTGTGAGATTTGGCATCTCTGTCCTTCTACCACAGCTGCAGTACAGAAATCCCAGTGGGAAATGACTTGCATGAATATATGCTTTCACATATGGAAATGTGCACAATATCCTGACTTCTTTATACCTTATCTTCATGTAGAAATATTGGCTTTAGAAACCATTTTTTTGCTACACCAGTTCACCATGGCCAGACAACTGGCAGCTGGGCTTGCTATATCAGTTATGTTTCTAACCAGAAAGGGGAGCGTTTTTTGTTTGTTTGCATATATGTTTTGCATTACAGGGTTTGCCTATTGCATCTATGTTGTTGCAATTGTGTCCATTCCAGGCACTATGAAATTATGATCACCAAGCTATATGTGTAAATGCATTTTTTTCAGTTTGAAGCTTGTTTTAGGCAGAAGGATATTTTTTCTTGAGGTGCAGCTTTTTAGTCGATTGCTGATAATATAATGGTTGACTATTGTTGATGACATTTGTTTTTCTCTTTACACACAGATGGATATCACTTGCTGTTCACAATGTCATTATCAATGTAATATCACATACTAAGGGCTAGATGATGCAGTGAATGTTTACAATATGTGTGATAAATATTTTAGACATATAAAATAAGATACATACTGAAGACTTTTACTGCATTTGACCATTTAATGACCTTTAGTATGACCGGTATTGATGGATAAAATTCTGATGATTAGTCAATTTGGGGGGTTTGTGAGCCTCAGAAGCATGTACCAGTATTTACTGTTTCCCCATACCCGCTAAACACAGAACTTCTATAATGAGCATGTTCACTGAAGTCTTCAGAACACAGAAAGCTACTCTCCAGAGATCAAAAATGCATTTGTGGAGTTGTGATAAACTACACTGGCCATGTTCATTGTACTGACGGTTTACATCAATCAGTGCAACAGTATGGCTCTTTTAGTTTGCCCTAGTTGCTTGGACATATTACACTCCATGATGATTAATAGGTCCTGAGGAACACGTCTCATTTTAAATTGGGGTAGAGTCTACTTGGGCACCAAAGAAGCAGCAGTGATAAATGCAAATACATGTGCTCCTCCACACCTACAAGACCCTACAGTGGGAGTTAGACCCTCGGGTGACTAATGATGCTAAGAACCGTGGTTCACTATGTACTTTGCTGGGTCAAATGGGGAATCTTTACTTTGACCCTGTTAAAAGTTGTTAAAATGATTTATTATATTTTGGTATTAGCTACATTGTTTTGCATTTTACTATTTTCCTTAGTATGATCCTTCATCTTCACCTTCATCCCAATCCTGCTACTAAAGGAAATCTGTACTGTGTAATGGCATCGTTAGTTTGTCCTGGCCAGTTGAATAGCACAGCAGGTTAATTTTATTAGTGAAGGATATGGTGTTAATGTTATGAAATATTGCTCAACCATTTAAAGTGGAAATAGGCAACTTTCCTCCCCTTAGAGTTTCCAAGTGTTATCATTGTTGGTGCCACAGTTGCAAAGACAGTGTGAGCATCATGGCTACTGCTAGCAGCATGGCAACTGTCCAAAGTAAAAGCAACCATATAATTTCCAATTGGACATAGAAACCCTGGTCTCAGTGCTATGATAACGGCAGAGTAAATACCCAGTTGTATTAATAAGTAGACAGGTCTTGTTACTTACTGATATAGTAGAAAGAATGTCAGTTTTGATCCCTCTCAAGTCCGTTTGGTAAGGGGAAACATATACTGTATAGATGTGGGGACAGATTTCTACACACTGGAGCTCTTTTTCCTTCTTTGCCTTTGTTGCCTTCTCCATCTTCTTTTTCTTTTGCATGGTAGAGATTCCACAGTTATTCCCCACAATTATTCCATTTGTTCCACTGTTACTTGGGGATAGCAACCAGGGAGAACTATGCCTCTTCCTGTTTTAGTTCTGCAATGGCTTACGTGATTAATTTGTGCCATAAATCAAGCCTTCATTTGTCTGTGAAAAATCATGTCCGGTGGCAGCATGAATAGCATAAGTGAGGCTTATAGGGAAACAATCTAAACATGAATGGTGTCGTTTTTTCATTCATATGTTATAAGCAAAACAAAGTCTATTTCCTCTTAAATATGTTATTTCCTATGTCTCGTGTATATATTTTCTTTTGCTGTAAATTACCCTTTCCAACAAAGCAGCAGCATAATGGAATCAGTCTTTTATCTTATCTTTTTGGTGAACCTGATATTAGTCAGTACAGGTTTCTGTTTTGTCATCCATCTTCTGTATATGCACTTTATTCCCACGCACTACTGAACTAATCTCACCACACTCTGCTTGTCTTATAGGTGAGCCACGCAAGTTTGACCCAAACTTCAGAGGGCCTGTTCATAAGAGGTACAACACCTTTTTTTTCTCTTTATGGTCGTTGCATCTAATAATGTAGCAGCGTATGGAAAAACTAAAATGAACAAAAATTGTGTTTAGCTGCAATGGACACTAAAGTCGCTGCATTACAAATATGTTAACAATTACATTTGAGAGACATTTTGGCATTGCTGAAGACAATAACATGAAACAAAAATCCGTTCATCTGCATTAGAATGTAGGCAGAAATTCCAGAGACAGATGGCTCCAAACTTAAATTAATACAAAACTATATTTACACTTACATGTAAATACCACTAGGACAACATCTGATTCTTACATGTGTGTTGATTTTGCCTATTGTATAATCTTTTTGGCACACATGCCTGTCTGGGGCACTGATAGATTGATCATTTGTCATGCTACGTTAATAAAGACCTAGGCCGAGTGCTGGCAGCTCTCTCCACTCCACCGCACAGATCAATGGCCATACGTCAAGCTGGTGGCTGGAGTTAGCCCAATGACACACACTATTAACCAGACAGATACACCCAAAACTGATGTAGTCCACACATCACCTGGACTATCGCAGGGAAGTATCCCCTGTAGTACTTCTCCTGATAACTCTATCTGCCTCATGAAGGCTGCAATTCTACAGTATATACGTCACAGTTAGTTATATCTGTTTATCTTAGATATGTGTTCCAAAATATTGTTTAAAAAGTAGCATGTTTATGATGTGATTGATTAAACCAAAATAAAATGCATTAAAGCACTTTAACTCTAGTCAAACTTTGATATTTGTTTGATATAATAGATTAGACTATGCCATCACTTACAAATGACGTCACATGCCAAAAAAGCTTGAAAAATTCTGAAGTAAAAAAAAAAAAAAAAAGGTGGTGCTTAACAGATATGCTCCTCTACATTTAGAAACACTGACATAGACTACAAACTTTAGGTTGAGGTTTTTCCCTCAAAAACTGGATGAAATGAAGTCTCATTTCTATAGAACAAAGAAGAGCAACATTTTGCAATAAAGCAAAACCCCTGAGGGTGTCACCACAGGCTTTTCTTGATGATTTAGTCATTTTCTGAGATAATGTAGGCTCTTATCTCTTTTATGTTCAATGTCAGTTTGGCAGGCTGCTGTGAGGCTTGTTTCAGTCCCCCTGTGTCTCCTTATCCAAGCCTCTCCAGCCCATTTCACTGCTACAGCTGGGTGAAGGCACCAAGTATACTTTGATGTTGCTGTGGCTCAGAGGCTTTTCTTAATGAGAACGGGGAGTGAACTGACTCTGTGGTCATCTTGTTTTCATGCAAGCTCAATGCATAAATGAAGTAACCATATCAGTGGTTATAGAGCAGTCCTCTAAAGTCCATACAGAAGTGGACATGGCATAGTGTTATTAGAAAACTGGCTCCAGCTATATATAACAGTATAATACACAAATATGATACATGTCAAATATATACGCAAATGAGCCACAACTCCACAACCATATTGTAATGTAATAATGCCTTATAGTGTCCTATCATAGTGTGGTTCATTATCAACTTGCACCCGCAAACAAATTTAACTACAAATAAGGTTGCCATAACAGCATGTGTGACATCTTACCGCAAGGAGCTTTGTGTTCAGAAATAGATGCTCACTTGAACCAATGTCCCTCTTTGCTCTCTTGATTATGAGAAATATCTCCTCTTGGTTCAAATCAGCCCCCCAGATATACCTTCCTGTTAAATGTCTGTTACAAAGCAGGGGCAGGCTGGCAAATTCACACTGTAATAGCACCCGTGCCATTCTGTGGCACTGCTGCCATCTGTGTCACCTTGGCTCCTGCTGATTATCAGCCCTGCAAATATAACATGCAAAACTTTGTTATTGCACTGACAGAGCTTCCAGTGATGTTTTGGTCCCTGTAAAAGTATTTTTAAGTGACATCTGAGGAGATCTGAAGTTTGGGAGCAAGGCCAGGTTGCGGCCCGAATAGATTTGCCGTTTGACTAAATTTTTGGATCTGATGTGCTGTTCATGTGGACTGCTTTGCTGAGATAAGAGAGCAAAGCAGAATTGTTTTCACTCCCTCACTTTGTCAGCTTCCCTTCAGCACTCACCTGTGCTTCAAAGGTGGCTTTGTACTGTGTGAGCACTGTGGTGCTGTGTTTGCTCTTTGTCTTAATAATGCAGAGTCATCTATATGATAGAGTTGGGAAACAAATCTATAGTAACAGTCACATTACGGTGGAGGAGAGGCGAGGTCGGCTTTAGACTCCCACCCCTCACACCTTTTAATCAACTATGATTTCTGGCTGAATGATCGCTGACTTATCTACAAGCCGGAGAATGGGGAGGAATTCAAAGACAAGAAATGTAACCTTTGCATAATGCATGAAATTAAATGACACTCTCTTGTCTCCCTTTGTTAATAAAATGTCCAATATCAGCAACAGCTTTGCAGGTAGTGTGGCAGGTTTTTGGCTTTATGCTCCTCATATTGCTGTGGCCACTTTAGCTGCCTTTGTTTCTCTGTTATCTCCACAAAATAATTGTGAAATTCTGAAAAATGGTTCACACCTTGATATGTGTCAAATGTACCTAAGCATTGTTTCTTATGGCAGTTAACTGCTCCTCTAGCCTTCTGTCATCCAATTTCATCTATTGGAGGTTTCGGCTGGTTGGGATGTTTGCCTGAAGATACAGAGCAGTTGGTCTGTGGGTCAATTATTATTATCAGCAAAATGTCCTGCCCAGGTCATGAGCGGAGATATCACATTTCGCAATTTGCATGTATGGGTTAGGGTTAGAGTATTAGCAGCCCTTTTGGGACAAAAAAGATTCCCCCAGTCATCTATATTGCTAAGTTCAGCAATCTCTCAGAGCAGCCTGTTAACATAGATTGCAACTTTACTGCATAATGCAGGGCCATTAAAAATAGCTCTTAATTGCAGCCAAACTTGCAAACAGTCAAGAATAATTTGCAGTGCAAGCTTAAATTAGACAGCTGATCCCACATCTAAGACAGTACACTGAGCATACAGTTTAAATAGTTGTTTGTTTCTTGTTTGCATTTAATGTAAACCCATGTCTATATAAGCTGTTCTATCCCTTTTTGTATGGTTTGATCCTCAGTTGATATCCTCAGTGTGCATCAGTGCAATAGTCTCTTTTGACTTATGAAACTGTATTTGAAAGGTTAAGAGCAGCGCGCATATGTGGCGCCTGTATAGAACCATGTAACCATGCTGCATACAAAACAAGGACAATACGCTCTTCAAAGAAGAGCACAGAGGAAACACTGTTGCAAGTCTGAGCTCAGGCCTACTTTTGGCTTGTTCCTTTAGATAAAAGAGGAGAAGGGTTGAAAGCTGAAGGAGATGAGGGTCTCAAGTCAATTTGTGTATGGTGTTAGGGGGGGAGTCCTTTGTATGGTACTACCAGGCACAGTGGATTGAACTTGGCTTTATTTAAAGTTGGGTTGGGTTAAGTTGGGTTCAGTACTCAGTCTAAATAGTTTTGAAAGAGGGGTAAGACAGCTCAGAGTGGAAGAAAGCTTGTTATGGGAGACAGACAGTGAAGTGGTGAAGAAACTCAGAAAGAGAGAGAGAGAATCTTGAAAGTAGCAGACTAAAGCTACTGAGGAGAGTGCGGCAGTCTTCAAATAGCTGCCTCTGTGCCTGTGGGACAGTTAACTCTAGGGGGGGATTCAGGGTCTCATTAGAAAGTCAGTAGAGCTCCACTACAGTCTCTCTGAAAATATAGTATACAGATGACACCTTATCATGCCTGGTAGCAAGCACTGCACCCAGATATAGAACTCAAACTCACCTGCCATACAGCAGCTATATCATGATTACAGACAACGAAATGATTAAACACCATTCCCCTGAGGCACACATTAGTATATGTATTTGCTCAAGAATCAAACATGCATTAAATAACCCTAATTTCCTTTTTATAATCTTGGTTTTCCCATGTCAAACATCTCTTATTTGTTGTCATACATTTTTTCCCCCAGGAACTGCACTGATGTGGTTTGCTGCGTTATTTTCATCGTCGTCATCCTCGGCTACATTGCTCTGGGTACTGTTGGTGAGTTTGAAACACTGCTGTTGCTTACATCACACACGTTTCATAATGACACACGACCGCACACACAAATCCACACATGCAGTGAAATGTTCTGGTCTAATCGTGGTCTGGAAGTGTTAATTGCTCACCCCTCCTGTTCTGCCAGGTTGTACAAAGCAAAATCTCTTGCTGCTGGAATAAGTGGAAAGGTGAAAAGTGATAATAATATACCACAAACAAAATGCTCCACTCCACAGGATGCACCATTTGGTTGTTTTTTTGTTGTTGTTATTTGACTTATTCATAATTTCTTTGTGGGTTATTCAACAAAATGTCTGATTGTTAAAAGTGTGGGGGAGTTGAGAAATGCAGCTCCCCCAGAGAATGGGCTATTCTTTAAAGAAGTCTGAGTTTCATCACAACACGCAGCTTGTATAGCTCACTCTAGTGGAGGTGATCGTGTTCGTAAAGCTGTTTTGATGTCCCTGTCGAGTTTGTGACTGGATGACCAGTGATTCCCTGTGGCTATCATTTCATTCAAATTTTCTTGAAGCCATTTAGTTCACTCAAGCACGATGGAGAGTCCACTTTGTCTGGCTCACTGAGGCCATGCAGTCTTGTGAATCTCTCCCCATCACCTCTCTTTTTTCCCTATTTTAAACGATCTGTTTTCCCTTTTAAACGATCTTCCGCTCTCTCTTTCTGCCTCTCTTTGATTTCTTTCCTCTCTGCCACTTTTCTTTAATCCTTCCCTATACAAATGTACTGTATATCCTGTTTTATAAAGCACATGATCACACACACACACACACACACGTATGAAATTCATCACTAATTAGAGCAAATTAAGTCCCAATGCTGTCACCAAACTGCCTTCCCCAGCCAGCTCGTTGTCAGTGGAGTCACGTCTCAATCTGGGCATGGGACATAGGAAGGACTTACTGTTTCCCAATAATTTAAAAAGAGCAGGAGCCATGACAGTGTGATGTGTTGGGACTTGAACTAGACACTGGCATGTCAGCAGTCAGCTGAAGAACTGTTCTTTCTGTTAATTTTTCAGTTTCATTGTCCTTGTCAAAAACTTGAAGACTGCCTTTGTTGTGCTGTCTCATATTCAGCACAATCTTTCATTAACCGGCAAGGTGAAAGGCCTCCATACTGTGTTGTTCGGGTTGGGCAAATAAACAAAATTTAATTGCAGGAGAACAAAACAAATTAAAGTGGATTGACTTTGTTGTTTGTCTTTTTATAAGTGTAGATGTTTCCTTGTAGTTGCTCTCCATACATGCAGTCCACTGAATTAATTTCCATTGTTGTCTTGTTAATTGTGTTTTTTGAGGAATCCTACTGATTTAGACAAGAATAATAAGGCAATATTTGCAGGTAGTTGATTTTTTTTTTCAGATTGATTAAAACAAACGAGACAAGCACTCTGCATGTGTCATTTAAGACCACAGAGATTCTGAAAAGGAGGGTAATGTGTTGACCAGTGGCCTCAGGAACTTCAGTAGGTACAACAAGGCAGTAACACTGCCACTTTTGCACATGTCAATGTTTGTGCAATTCAAAAGAAAAACTGTTGTGGTGTTTTCAGCCTGGATCCATGGTGACCCCAGGAAGGTTGTCTATCCAACTGACAGCCACGGTCAATTCTGTGGACAGCAGAACACCCCCAATGCGTGAGTGGAAAAATATCTGTTGTTGTACATCTGGAATACATTTTTCTGTCAGCTTTCCATTGTTATCTCTTTATACTCCCAAAAGGCTATAACCATAGTACATGGAGATAATCTGTGATTAATTATGGCAGGCACAGTACTCGCTCTCTCTAATGCACTCTAATCAAACCCCTCTCGTTGTCTCCATTGTTTGTTTCCTCAGAAACAAAGCCATATTATTCTACTTCAACATGTTGAAATGTGCCAATCCTGCAGTTTTAATTAACCTCCAGTGCCCTACAACCCAGGTAAGAGACTGAGTGATGCCCACTCTAGCAGCACATTTTTACACTGCTTTATGTTCCTCTCCAACCTTTCCTACACGCTTGATTATGCAAGATTGATGGGCTTTCTCATTAAGAGGACGTATTGCCTCCTGCAGCTCTGTGTCTCCAAGTGCCCTGACAGATTTGCAACTCTCCTTGATGCATGGAATACCAAAAACTGGGAATATTACAAGCAGTTCTGCAAGCCGGGCTTCGAGATTGGCAGTAAGGTGAGACACAGTGGTTAGAGGTCTGTTTTGCCTTTTTGCAAACTAAATGAAAATATATATTGAATGCCATTGTCTTAATTAGGTTAGACCTTCTTCCTCTTTTGTAGACGCACTTTTTGATCAAATAAAATTTTAACAAGAAAGTCAGACCTTGTGTAGTTTTCAAGCATCCATCCTTAGATTCCAGCAGTCATTATGATGAAGACCTCATTTGAATGTGCCTTGAGAGGCGGGCGGAAGTGAGCTAGCAGCGCACTGATGCACATCACAGCCCCGTTCTGTCGGCTGGCAGCAGTTCAGTGACAGTGACGTTGGCATGAATGTGTGTGAGAACCAGAGAGTGAGGTGGTGTGTGGGAGCATCTAACAGCTCTGTCATACTGTTTGAACTGAATCTTTGATTTCCCATCCCACACTACCAAGTAGGACAGTGTTACATCAGACAGTATTCAGTCCAACTCTTGTCACATCTGGCTTCTTGGCATTGTTTGGAAATAATAATATGAATAATATCCACTCTATAATCACTGAAAATTAAAGTGCCGAAAGATCTGTCTGTGAGATTGTTATTATTATGTAAATAAGAACTTTTTTGTAAAATAAAGAAAAGAAAGAACCTGGGGTGTGGGACTTTTTTCATATAAACAAACGTCCGTGACCTTCAAGCCCTTGCCAAAGGAGTTCACACATTGCTGATTAAGCCTATCACCTCCAGATAAATTTCTCTGTATTATGCACTATACCAGATTTTTCAAATCTGTGTCTTTGACGAATTTCTTGCGCTGGCACAGTAGAGCGATGCATTTTTAGCAAAGACTGGTTTTCCAGAGTAGAAGGGGGGAGCAACTGTACCGACAGAGTAGGCTTCAGTTTGGGTTACAGGCTACAGCAACTAGAAGTATGACAGAGCCTCTGGTGTCACAAGCACATTGATAATGTTTGTGTAATTACTCTCTTTGCCAGAAGGTGGAGACAAAAGTCATACTGCAGGTTTAAATGAACTTACATGTTATTATGTTTGAATTACAATAATTGTTTTCCCTAAAATTTAAACAGCAACAAGGCAGACATGGTTTTACATAAATTAAAAAAAACTAAAATGGCAGGAAAGATCAGTTAATTGAATGGAAAAGGACCTTTCACTCCATCTGCAATATGATAAATACTGTGTTGTATGAATAGTCAGTGATTAATCTCTTGTTTTCAATTATTTGAATCCCGTCTTCCATTTCAGTCAGTTTCAGAAGTCATTCGAGATGAAGACTGCCCGTCTATGATCGTGCCAAGCAGACCTTGTAAGTAAATCTGAATAACTGTAAACACAGTAACCTACAATAGCTAATTATATGTTTGCTAAGCCAAAGATGTTTTAAAATGTGTTTCAGTTCTTCAGCGGTGCTTCCCTGATTTCATTACAAGAAATGGAATTTTGACTGTAGCCAATCAGACCATCTTCAAAGACGGACACAATAACCACAGAAGTGTCAGCGACCTCAAGGATGCTGCAAAGTAAGATCTTCTTCCCTGCAACTTTAGTCTTCATCCTTGTTGTTGAACCAGTTAAGTTATGCAAGAAAAAAATGACACAAACATTAGATTGAGATTGGCATTCTTGCTGTAGTAAAATAAACTAGAATAAAGTGTTTTAAAATTTGTATACTGTCAATAGGGATGCCAACTCTGCACCCAGAGACTTCTGGACAGATATTACAGGGTAGGACAATTGGGCATGATGCTGATGTCACAGTCACTGATGCCCAGGAATGTGTCCAACCACATTCAGTCATTTGCATGTTTACAGCATGAAAATGCAGCTTACCCACAAGTTCATGAGTAGAACTTCAGGGGTTCCTACAAGCTTACAACAGCTGCTTTGTAAATCTATGCTATCAAAATGTTAATGGGCTGAGAAAGCTCATTTGGGAAAAGCAGAGAAATCATGTTTTTAAAAGGACAGTTTAGCCCAAAATTAAAAACGCATATTTTTTCTCTTACCTGTAGTCTTTTTTTATCCATCTATATTGTTTTGGTGTGAGTTGCCTAGTTTGGGAGATATTGACCATAGAGATATCTGCCTTCTCTTGAATATAATAGAAGATGGCACTACTAGAAGGGCCAAAAAAATACATTAAAAAAGTTTAACAGCAATGTCTCTTTCCAGAAATCATGACCCAGTTTCTCAAGATAATCCACAGACCTTGTTGTGAGCAGTTTGATGGAGGAACTATTTTTCTACCAAACTCCGCCGTATGAACGAGCATAAGGAAACGTGCATCTACTCACGAATGAGAGGCTCTTGCTTCTGACAGGGCAGCATGTAAACATTAATAGCATCTTCCTCGGCTGAGCTGTAACATTAGCTAGCTTAGTTAGCTAGCCTCTCATCCATGAGTAGATGCACGCTTCCTTCTTCGTTGTGATACGGTAAAAAATAGTTCCTACATGAGACTGCTCACAACAAAGTCTGTGGATTATCTTGAGTAACTGGGTCATGATATATGAAAAGTAGGCAGACATCTTAACAGCTGATATTTCCGAAACTCTGCAACTCCACCAAAACAAATCTAGATTGATAATAACATTACAGACAAGAGGAAACATTTATTTTTTTCATTTTGGGGTGAACTGTCCCTTTAAACCAGCAAGCTGGTGTCATAAACAAACATGATTCTGTATTTACTGTGATTAACTTTTTCTCTGAATTACCTGGAAAATATAATGTGCTTTAATTTTTTTCTTCTTGTAGCCAAGTAACTGCCATTCAGCAAGGAGTGAAAAGGTCTCAAAAATGATTTTTTTTCATCTTTTTAACTTTGCCTCTGCCGTAGCCAGCTTTGTGTAGACTAATGCTCCCACTCGAGCTCTTAAGCCATCTTTTCGTAGACTAACCCTTCTACTCGAGCTCTTCATCCTGAAGAACCCGTCAACAGGAATTAGGACAGACTAATATAATTGTTTGTTGCATATATCAACCTCAAAACATCAAGTCATCTACTACGTAGTGAGTGGCTGTGCAGTGTGTGTGGAATAAAATAGTAATGTGGTGCCCCCTGATGGTCAGTAGGTTTGCTCCCTTGATGCAGATTAATAAGATAGATATGAATGCAAGTCTACATGACAGTGCTGGATATGATCGAAATCTTGTTTGTGGACAGGGTTTCAGTAATCTTAAGGAGCTGAATTAGAGCTCTTTTCCTCTTTCCTTCCTCTGTGCTCAAGCAAGTCATGAAGCGCTATATCTGGAAAGACGTCAGGGAAAGGTAAAAATTTTCTAAATAGTCATTTTGAGGCTTAAAAAAGTTTTTAAATAAAGATGACTTCAGGTGACAAGTGAAAATCTCAAGACGATAATACAATTCATATTGATTGATTGATTTGGGTGAGTATTTGAGACACTTATATTGTTTTCATTTGTTAATGAACATTTACCTATACTGTGAACGGAAATAAGTAGTTCTTGACAGGACACATCCATTAATATGTTCCTCCATTAGGTGCTCCTCTGCATCACATTCAGTAACACGCTGCTATATCATTTACTGCCATGATGAAGGAACTATTTCTCATTACTATTGCTTCTGTAACTAATGCTGTTTTGTGGCTCTGTGATATGAAACTACAATATTTTCTTTCAGACCCTCATAACCTGATTAAGACCTAATTAGGTCTTAAAGCTGAGATATCAAAAGCATTTTAAAAATGTGTCCAGTTTTGTTTCACAGGGACATTAAAAATAGTAAAATGTTTTTGAGAAATCCTAGTAGTTAAACAATTAGAAGCAGTAACACAAACATGACACAGCCCCTCTCTGTGTCCTTATTAAATCCCTTTTTTGTCATCTCTTCTCTTTCCCACTTTTTCCCATCTCACGTTGTTACTCCATCACAGAGGCATCGCCAATCTACTGAATGCCAACGAGGTTGGCATGAAGATCTTTGAGGATTATGCAAATTCCTGGGACTGGATCCTCATGTAAGAATGGCCATGGCTTCTGTTGATTTTCATGTTTTCATTTGTCTTTGTGGATTATGGTGCTCATCTGTGAGTGGAGAAACTTCTTCTGCCCATCAGTGAAATTATTGATGAAAATTATTAAAAACCTTGTAACATTTACATGCAAACGTTCCCCACTGTTCGACCTGCATGAAGCCTCAAACTGGTGGAACTTACAACAGTAGACAATTAAGATTGCACTTGATAAGTTCCTATTTACAGAACATTTTACTAAATTGATTATTAAAGTCTAAACTAATCTCTTTAACGGTCAAATACGAGTCGGTTCCCAGTATGTATGTGTTTGTGTTTTTGCAGTGGTCTGGTGATAACTATGGTGGTCAGTCTGCTCTTTATCCTGTTGCTTCGCTACACTGCTGATGTTCTCCTGTGGCTCCTTATCTTCGGTGTCATCACTGCGATCGGCTACGGTGAGAATGCACCATGGACAGTAACCCACATGGCGAGTGGCTACTGTATATGTCGCCCACTTTTTTTTACATTGACATTGACTTTTCACCGATGTTGCTCTGAACATTTCTGTCACGGCAAACTGAGCCAGAGTTAGATTTGTCTCAGCTTGTTGCATTTGTTTCCTGACTTTCATTCTCGCTCTGTGTCTTCCAGGTATCTGGCACTGCTACTGGGAGTACAGAACTCTGAGCGGGAAGCCAGGCGCTAACGTCACCATCTCCGATATCGGCTTCCACACAGACTTCAGCATATACCTGCAGCTCAGCCAAACGTGGCTCATCTTCAGTACGTTGTCATTCGCTAACATGCCTCTGCTCCACACTTGCATGTTAAAGTGACCAGTTAAAACACATTTACTGTATGTGCATTGACTAATATTTAAACATATTTGTTTTGCAGTGATCTCACTTTCTATTATTGAGGCCATCATTGTGATGATACTGATATTTCTGAGGATGAGATTGCGCATTGCTATTGCATTACTGAAGGAGGGAAGCAAGTAAGTATGGATAAAAGTGTGTTTGACTCTTTTTTTCATACACAGGAGACCTAATTCAAAAGGATCTTTCTTGTTTCTAGGGCCATCAGCTACATCATGTCCACTCTCTTCTACCCAATCATCACCTTTGTCCTTCTGGCCATCTGCATCGCTTACTGGGCCGTCACAGCAATGTATCCTTCCAACTGCATTACACAGATGAACTGTTCTATCCAGAGCAGTACAGGAATTCTGCTATTTCCATGCAGTCATAATGCAGACTATATCACTACTACAGAAACTGGATAAGGTTTCATTCACTTGGTGCTTTTTCATATCTTTAAAAGCAAGAGGAAAATGGAAACAAGCTTTTTATTAGTAGTCAGTGATTGTTGTCTGAAAGACGTGTTGACTTTAACTAGTTCGCCTTCAGCTTTTTAGCATCATCTGGAAATGCAGTCTACAAGGTCACACCTACTGACGATAGATGCATGTATGCCAACCTCACATGCAATCCAAAAGTTAGTACACCACTTTCTCACACAATGAAGTGCATTTGCTGGAAAAAATACTGTCCGCAGTCTATTTTTGCTATGTTTTGATTTCTTAAAATTACTAGTGATCACTAATTCTTTTATTTTCATAACGTGTAACTGTGAAATATTTCTTGGTCAAGCTTTTATTATACTCCCAACTCTAATCAATCAAAGCAAATGTAATAGGTTTGTCTTATTGTAAAAATCTGGTAGCTTTCAGTGAGTTATGTGTGAGAACCGTTTAATTTCTAATGTTTCTAATGTAAATAGAATTTAGTGGCTGATGGTTATGAACACAGATTTTATTTATCAGCCTGCATGTGTTCCTTGGTTTGTGTAAGGTAAAGTGAGTGTCTAAAAGAATTCATATGTGGTCACACAACTTATAATAAATGCAGGATTACCTGAAAGCCACACATTTGGAAATGATTCCTAAACAGAGGTAGAGTGTTGTAACAAAGCAAAAGAAGCAAAAAAAAAAGTGACACCAATGTTTTTCAAATATTATGTCACATCACTCTTGTCTGACAACACATCAAGATCAAATCTGTTCCTTTCTTTCAGACCTTCAGTCAGACCAATATTACCAAAGTGTGCCCCGGTTCACAATGCATGTTTGCCTTCTACGGTGGAGAGAGTGTGTACCACCGCTATATCTTAGTTCTCCATCTGTGTAACCTGTTCGTGTTCCTCTGGCTGGTCAACTTTACCATCGCACTTGGCCAGTGCACCCTGGCTGGGGCCTTCGCGTCCTACTACTGGGCCCTGAAGAAGCCAAATGACATCCCTGCCTGCCCACTCTTCTCCTCTTTCAGCAGAGCCATACGGTAGGAAACTGTAACAGTCCACTATTGCACATGTCACAGTTAATATGTTTAGTGCTGTACAGATATTTCTTTTACCCCTAAAAACTCAGGTATGAATGAAGGTCAAATATGTACCTGCTTGTCGTATAAATGACAGCATCAAAATAATATATTTCCCAATACAAGTATCTGTTGAATCTACTTCCTACGCACATGTTCACATGTCTATTATTCCATGTGTTTGCTCGTGTCACAGTTACCACACAGGTTCCCTTGCTTTTGGTTCCCTGATCCTCGCTGTGGTGCAGATGGTCCGAATTGTTCTGGAGTACTTGGATCACAAACTGAAAGGTAAGCTGTAACATTTAAACAGCCTTGCCACTCTTGCCCAATTTAATGATTATATCAAGTTGGATGTTGACAATTGATGATATCTTCCCAGGTTCTCAAAATGCATGTACTCGATTCTTGCTTTGCTGCCTCAAATGCTGCTTCTGGTGCCTGGAGCATTTCATTAAGTTTATAAACAGAAATGCCTACATTATGGTGAGTTATGAAACATCTGCTTTGCCAATAATTCAGACTGATTTTTTGCAGTTAAGCTGTTAGTTGGCTTGGCTTGTACCTCAGTACTTAATTACTCTCCCAACCACTATTTTTTTGTCCTCAACAACAGATAGCAATATATGGGAAGAACTTCTGCACCTCTTCCAAGGAAGCTTTCTTCCTCTTGATGAGGAATGTTATTCGGTAAGAACTTTTTCAACATCTGTAAATTTGTGTTCCATCCACACGTCTACAAAGGGTTCAGATTACTTGACACACTCTTATACCGATTCCCATAGTTATTTTTTCCATTTAAATGAGTAAAATTTGGTTTTCCACTCAGCTAACATGCCAGGCTGACAAAATAAAATACGTTTATAATTTGGCTCCAAAACTAAAAAAAGTGTGATTTTACTTTCTGAAAGTAAGTGAAACAATCAAGAAGTTGTGTATTTGTCATATATTATATGTATATTAGCCTCCTCATGTCAGCGGTTCTCCTCCACTCTGGTTTTTCTCTGCCTCCACTGTAGGGTGGCTGTCCTGGACAAGGTGACAGACTTTTTGCTGTTCCTGGGAAAACTGCTTATTTCAGGAAGTGTTGGTGAGTGTCATGTCACCTGCAGTCTGTCAAGTGACATAAACAGTGACATAGATGAATTAATTAAAATTGCAGAAGAGACAGGATGAGACATCCTCCTGGAGGATGATAAATCGTCTCTCATCCAGTTATTTTCGCTGTACATACTCTGTTCGACGAGAGCTAAATCTTACATTTTAGGAGGCCTTAAATTCGGTTCAATTTTTGAGAATTTAATTTAAACATACAGTCACATAAATCCTACTTGTTATCTTGACGACTACCTGTACAAGCATATTATGCTATTTGTCATTAGGTTTCACTAATGTAAGATTAATTGATCTGAATGTACTAGAACAAGTATGTACGTTTGTAAGCCCTTAATTCTTCCCCTTTCAACCAGTTATAGCCTTTCTGGAGCCCCATATTTAAAAAAAAAAAAAAAAAAAAAAATCTTTATTACTGTAAATTATTATACTGCCTCTTGAAACTGTTCTGGTTGATTTGACCCATATTTATGTTTGGTTTTAAGTAAGGGATAATGGTGTCCATAATCAGGAATTATACCATGGTCACATACTAAAGAAAAAAAGTAAGAACATTAATTTATATGTTCATGTGTTTTGCAATCAAGATTTAAAGTTTTTCATAAGCAATTACTCTGTTTTCCTGCTAACACCTGAGTGTTTGACTAATACCTGGAAAAATCATGATCATCCCATAAGGATCCTATGCAATGGAAATGTTGCTCACTACACCAGTAAATAGAAAGAAACTTAAATACGACTTGGCAGTGGGAGATATTTCTAGTCTATGAGCCAGAAAGCAAACGTTACTTTAGCACGATTCAAAGTCAATAACATTGTGTACAGTTGACAAACAGTAAATGTAATTTAGATTTTGTGTTTAACAACAAGGCTGTATAGCTATCCAGCCATGTAAATTTTTACCAAATTAATATCAAGATTTTCAACGGAAAGCGATAGGCCATGTGTAATGTCGGAGGTAGCAAGGTACCTCGGAGCCTGAGGTAGCAAATTGAATAGTGCGAGTGATGTGAGACGATCACTTATGTGACAGCCTACAAAGCATCAGTAAGATCAGACGGGCCGTGAAGAACTGAAGAACTACACTCAGTGTTGATATTCAGATTTCTTTTCAGTGTGAGTGTGTCCACAGCCAGCACATTCATTTGGTGGTGAACAGACAGTGTGACTGGAACTAGGTAGTAGGCAGGCATCCATTATCAGGAATTAATTGCAGCCAATCACAATTGAGTATTCACCCAGACCATGGTACCTTTTAAGGGTTTGAAGATAATTTAAATACCTGTTTGTCATTATGTTGGCCACTCAGTTAGGTGATATGCTGCTGTTTATACTAATGATTCTCACTTAATGTTTATACATGTTTGGCATTTCAATTTTAATCTGTTTAGGAAATAAGGATTTCTGCTACTATGGCCATAGTATATAATTGTGATTTGTCTCCAGTGATGTACCCCACATTATCTCTGCTTGTTATTTAGTCACTTTCTTATGTTTTCCAGGTGTGCTTGCATTTTTCTTCTTTACACGTAAAATACCAGTCATTCAAGAGGAGGTGCCATCCCTAAATTACTTCTGGGTCCCCCTTCTGGTAAGGAATGAAATTGTGGGCGCTTTAATGAGTATTTATACCAGCAATAACAACTGAGCGTAAATCAAGTTTTTTGAGGAGGTTGAGATATGTTTCTGTTCACTGTGCACACAAAAGGTTTTGTTTTGTTTTGTTTTTTC
>JBBPCS010000375.1:6137192-6167964 GCA_037974645.1 Hollardia meadi
GTGTGTGTGTGTGTGTGTGTGTGTGTGTGTGTGTGTGTGTGTGTGTGTGTGTGTTTGTGTGTGTGTGTGTGTGTGTGGCTCTCAGGTGTGAGACACAGGCAGGGAGGTCATGGCGTGGGCGGGCAGGAGCGGTTGAAACATGGATGGAGAGGAGTGTACTGTGGGCACACAGAGAGCAGGGGAGTCATTTTTTTTTTTTATTAAAACGTTGGTAAAGCTTTATAGAATTTTTTTAGTTTGATGCCTTATTAAAATCATCTATATTTTCCACACAAAATAAAAGCCCATTTTTCTCCTGCTGGTAGGACCATTAAAAAAAAGTGACACATTTGTAGAAGAAACAAGTGGTTTGTTTTGTAAAAAGCAGAATAGAAACCAGAGCCAATAACTAGTTTAATGGTAAAAAATAAGAAGAAGAATTGGATAATTTCTTTTATATATCAATTTAAATAAACCAATTGATAACTCAATTTAGCTTTTTGGCATGAAATACATTTCACATGGAAATTTGGTTTTCAGATAGCTCACGTGACATTTAAGATAAAACAAAGTTAACCTGTGTTTTTTAATAATTTCTCACATTATATCACAGGTGGAATAACATTTCACCTGCGATAAATTCACACAGAGGTATATGTGTTTGCATACAATGAAAAACACCATATAATATTTAAAGTGTTAAAATAGGAATTTGACTTCTTTTTTTTTTAACTTTCGAAACAGTCTTAACACGAAACATAATGAAAAAAAGGCTTGTGCTCACTGTCTATGAAGGAGTGTAGTGCAGAGAGCATTGATCCCTCCGGGCCTCCGTAAGCTGTGTACTGCAGCTCCTCGGGGGTCGGGGTGGGCTGGGACAGGCGGCTGGGCTGCAGTGAGGTCATGGGGGTGCTGGAGGTGTGGTTGGGGCTCACGTGCTTCTTGTGGCGTGCTCGGCAGTTCTGGAACCAGACCTGAGTTAACAGGACAAAAAAATTAATTTAAAAAAACACCTTTTGGGGCTGCACTGACAGCAACAAATATGTGGGTAGTTATGTGGGTAGTAAACTCTGTAAGTGAACTCGAATTTGGTGTACATCCTGAACAGAGACCCTAGCTAGGCTGGATCTGCCCCGAGGCCTGTTGGAAGAACCATTGTTAGCAGTGGAAACTCCAACAATTTAAATTGTGTCATTAGTTACACTGAAACACTCCAAATTAGCATCACTCTATGTGTCAAATACTGAACTCTTTTGTTGATTTGAACACACACTGAATTGTCCTGGTTCTCACACATGCACCTCTTGCCAGTGGTGGAAAGCTTTTACTCACTTACTGTACTTAAGTATAATTTTGTGGTATTTGTACTTTACTTGAGTGTTTCCATTGTATGCCACATTATACTTCTACGGTACTACATTTCAGAGATATCATACTTTGTATTCCAATACATCTGTCACCCACAGTTACTGAATACTTTAATATTTTATCAGATGTAATACACTGTTATGGATTAAACTACTAGAGCTGCCACAGTTGGTTGATTAATCGATTAGTCGCTCAAAAGAAATTTTGTTGCCAACTATTTGGATAATCAGTTAATAGTTTCAGTCATTTTTCAAGCAAAAATGTCAAACATTTGTTGTTTCCAGCTTCTTAAATGTAAGGACTGTCTGCTTGCCTTTGTCATTTCTGATAGTAAATGAAGATTATTTTGGTTTTGGACGGTCGGTTGGAAAAAAGGAGCAAGACGTCATTTTGGACTCTGGAAAACTGATCAGAAATTAGAAGATTTTTCACAATTCTTTTACGTTTTATAGACCGAACGATTAATCGTGACAATAATCGGCAAGTTAATCGATAATGAAGATAATCGTAATCATAAACCAATACACTATTTATAGTTTGGATAATGCACAAAGACAAAACATTTCAGTTAGTTGGAGTTTACATAGCAGGGACTGTATATGTCATATCCATGCGCCCATCCTTCACTGACCTGTATAACTCTTCGACTGAGGCCCGTCTGCTCCGCCAGTTTCTGCAGCGTTTGAGCATCTGGATTGTTGTCCTGAGCAAACTGAGCCTGCATCACCTGCATGTTCAGAGGAGGAAGAGATCAGTTAAATAACTCGTAATAAGTGTGTTGCTGTGATGTTCAAATGACTTTAAATAACAGAAAATCTAAATATTTTGGGGTAATTTTACACGTCTATCTTGCTTTACGTCGTGCTTTACATGACCTTAATGCCATTCATACTGTACATTATTACCTAGATCGTTCTCAATTTAAATTATAGTATCAGAATTCTTCTTCTTATTATTATTATTAGTCGTAGTAATAATAATATCAAATTATTATTATTTTAAGAGAGGAAAATTTGTTTAAAAAAAGTATAATTTAAAAACCAAAATCCTTGTTTGTGTCATTCTACCTGCATCACATATGTTTTATTTTAAATAAATAAATAAATAAATGTTACATTTATCTAGTTTATTAAAATCACCTAAATCCTAAAACACCTATTTTTAGTTTTATCTCATGTTTTCATTACATTTTTATAATGTCAGGGCTGTAAGAGACAGTGAAATTAGGCTTTTATTTTATTTTTATTTGTATATACTTTATCTCATGCCACCACTTAATTACACACATTATCAACATTTAAAATGATAAGGACTGGATCCCTCTTTTTTTCTGCCTGAACAAATGAAAAAAACAAATCTGTTTTTTATAGAACTAATGATAAATTATTATTACAGAAGGATGAGGCCAATGTTTGAGGCTTATTCTTCTAGGCTAACAATAATTAAAGAACCCATTGTTTCCCCAGCAGAGCTCGTTATTTGTCATGTATTTGTCTATATGTATTAAGTGATGATGGAGGTTCACCTGCAGCTGGTCAGCAGTGAAGCTGGTCCGCGCTCTCTTGGAGGGTTTTGGCTGGTTAATCTCCTGTTCAGTGGGCACAGCCCCCTCCATGTTGACGCTGTTCCCTGCAACAAGAGCAGAGTCTCATATCAAACCATCTCGAAATATTTGGCACAGAATTAGAGATCTATATTACTTTGAAATACTCTTTAAAAAAAGCAATAGCTATGTTTAAACTAAGTCATTAAAAATATTATTCCCATGACTGTTGGAAAATCTGTGTCAATTCAGTTTAGGCCTTTTTGTAGCCTCCATACAGACAAATTGCGTTTCTTTATAGCTTAAAGTGAAAGGAATTACTGATTCTGTGATAAACATTCAGGCCTATTATATACTATAT
Source organism: Hollardia meadi (assembly GCA_037974645.1). Classification (NCBI taxonomy): domain Eukaryota; kingdom Metazoa; phylum Chordata; class Actinopteri; order Tetraodontiformes; family Triacanthodidae; genus Hollardia; species Hollardia meadi. Next base: position 6,140,444 of record JBBPCS010000375.1, read on the forward strand.
TATTTTTAATACAATAAGGAAATGTTAATCAGGAGGAGCGTTAGAAATAATTTAAGTTAGTGTTTTGGCCTCCAGGACATAAAAAGACCTAAAGGAAAAACATTATTCCCGGCAGTTGGAATAATCTCACCTTTCTCCACCGCCCGCTTGAGGTTGTCCAGCATGCAGTCGTAGTGAACCCTGCAGAGCACCTTCTCCTCCACCAGAGCGAACTCCTCCCCGGTGGACAGCTGCCTCTTGCAGGAGAAGCAGGCGAAGCAGGCCAGGTGATACACGTTGCCCTTCGCCCGGCGGACCCAGTCCGTGGAGTGGATGTTCCGGCCGCAGCACGCGCACCAGGTGCCGTACCTTCTGCAGGTGAAGGTCGTGGTGAGCAAATCAAACACCCACATGAAGAATTGTGTCTTAATGGAATATTACAAGGCTGATGTCAAGTTTTTTTTTAAATCTTTAATTCTTTTTTTTAATTTATTTTTTGTTAAAGACAAAACAGCTTGCAATGATTGATTAATGATGCCTTTACTGACCATCAACTGAATGTAAATAAAAAACGATTTAAATTATCGTCAAGTAAAAAAAATATGTCCATATTATTATTATTATTATTGAGCAATTTCGTTTTGTGAGCTTCGACTGTTGTTAAACAGGCATACATACATGAAAATCGATGCACATACCGAAAGTAATCCAGTTTACAGAAAACCTCTTTTTCTTTGATGTAACAGCTCGTGTGGCTGCCAAGTGAAGTCTGGCACACGCTGCAGGAGAGACAGCGCACATGCCAGCACAGGTCGTTAACCTGCAGCAGAGTAGATTTTTAAAAAAAAATTAACAAAAGTCAATCAAAAAACAAACAAACTGGAAAGTATAGGCCTGTTGAATACCAGCGTGGGGTGTTAAAAACTCACAAATCCAAACGAGATTTAAAGAAAAAATCAATAATGCAAAATTCAACGAGACAGTCCTTGCAAAAAAAAAAAAAAAAAGAGGAAAAAAAAGTGCACAAAAACGACCTGGCTGTGTTTACCTTTAATAAATATTTGTCCACAATTTCTTCGCTGCAGCTCGCACACACAGCTCTTCCTAACAGGGGAGCAGATGCCATCGCCTGCAGTGACGACGCGTCTCCATCCAAAACTTCCACCGACGCGCCCTGGAGGGATCAGTCCAGCGGTTAAAAATATATATATATGCACAAGAACGCATCCACGCCGTGCCTCCAGTTAGCCTGCAGCACACCTTACATAGACCTAATATGTTTGAACTGTCACCAACTTAAACTTCTGAATAAATCATTCATTCTCAGATTCTCGTTTTTCCGGCTCAACCCGGCTATTTGTGTCAATATCTTGAAACGTGCGGAATAAGGCCAATTTACGGAATAGTAGCCCCCGCGCAGCTATTTCTAACATAGAAGTAAGACAGAATCTCCTTTTTAAAGAAGTAAAATTCTCACTCGTAATTAGCTAAAAGTTTGTTTTGATTTTAAGAGCTGCTTCCTTTTTATTTGCACCACATTTTCTACTCTTGTTGCCCACTAATAACTTTATCCGCCCCCCAAAAAATTACCAAATCTGGTTAATTCTCAAGCTGTTTCGGAGAGTAAAATAACTTTCACCTGCAACAATTCATCCCTACCATTATGTCTCTCCTGTCCTCAGTGCATTTGTCTAGCAGCTCTCCGTCTCCTATGCAATCTTCGCACATGACGAGAAGCTTCACGGCGGCGAGGAGGACGGTGGTCTGTCAGACTGCAGCAGCTGCCTTAAATGCCCCGCGCTCCATCCCATAAATATCATACCTTTTCAACTTTTCACCATGACAACGCCCGGCGATTACCAAAATGACATTTAAAAGAGGATAGTCATTCCTTAGAAAAACAGACAACACTCGAACTAATACTTAATCCCATGTGCATTATGTTCTCGAGATCTCTCTCTCCCCCCCATTTGTGATTCAGCACACGCTCGCTGCGACGCGCGCGTGCCGCGGTTAAAACCCCAACACGCCAATTTCACGCGTCAATCAAAAGAACCAGCGCGAGGGCTCGAGGAAAAGGGGATTGATTTTTTAAATAACGGCAATTAAAAGTCTTGGTTCTCCACAAACGTCTAAGCGGGGCACCCAAAAGGTGAAGAGGTCTCATTAACTACTTGAGTTTTAATTGCAGAACTCGAGGAGGGGTAATTTTCTTCGACATTTTTACAAATTGTGAAAATACTGAGCTGTCAGCGTGTGGACGGCAGGCTTTGATGACACGCTGCAGCCCACTTTGATTGAATTGGCGAAGCAATATCGACTAATATTTAATCCCCCGATACGGTCTGCACACCGACTCCTCACCTCAACCTGCTGGCGTAAGATTTTAATTGTCATGACCCACCTCATCGTTGGACAACAGAGATCCGTTCTCGTCCTCGCTACCAATGCAACACTCTGCTTTTATTTCACCTTTCCAGCGCATGTTTGTGTTCAGAAGTGTGAAGCTGCCCGGTTTCAAAGGAAAGGTGCTGTTATTCTTTTATTTCTGCTCCCGGATTCCTCGCTCAGTCTTCCCTGAGCTGTTTGCAGAGGGCGGATCATAATATTTCCCTGTCCTCCTTTGGCCGCGCCTCCTTTTGGAAATGAGCTTGTGTGGGTTTTATTCAAGCTTTAAGGGGGGGGAAAAGTTCTTATTTTTAAATCCATTTTTTGATTGGAATTTCGATTCAATTGACACACACAGGCACACATAATGCATTTTAATAACTCAAAACATTTAAGGTGGTATTCTAATTACATGTCTGAGGGCAATGTTGTATTTTTTACTCCACTATTTATCTGACAGCTAGCACTGGTTACTTTTCACATCATGACCATGCACATGATTATCTAATAAAATATGATGCATCTTTATATGTTAAACTAAAAAAAAAAAGGCTACAAGATACTCATTACACACTAATACATCCAACCCTAATGATCCAGTAATATAAAACATGTAATAACACTGTGATAGGGGACATTCTGTATATAAGAAGTAGGGGAGATGATTGATGATTTAACTGCACAATAAAAAGTGTATTTGTTTCAGATAATAGTTATACCTCAGGTTGTGTACCAATGGAAATTCAAACAAGTTTTCTAATTATCATGATTTTAGAACAATAACCTGTTAACAACAAAAAAACGAGTCCTTTGGTGAGAAACACTCTGTCTAGTGAAGGCAGTGTCCAGTGATGTATAGCCTGATAGATGCTCAAGCCAATCATGACCTATAGGTGAAAACCCATTAAATACTTCTGCACGATAAATAACCAGGGTTACACATTGTGTAATATAGAAATCACCTGGCTCTCACTTGGTCCACTTTTCAGGAATAGAAATCTTGTGATCCTTTGCCACAGACTGAATGGACCTCTGACTCTTGCCATCTTGATCTTATCTGTAGAATATCAATACTTTTGAGGTTAACGGAATCATTGACTCAACATTACTGGCAATGTTTTTGCTCCACAACCTCCATTTTTACAGAATGTTTCACACAGTGTTTCAGACCCACAATTATGCTAAATTTATGACCTTATTTTGTAGTTTACACTGAATTAAATTAACATAATCTCCAAAGCTTATCTAAAACACAATACTGATCTTTGATGAATGTACTTGGCATGACAAAAATCTTTCCAACTAATCTACTATATGTTTAATTTACAGGATACTTTTGGCCAGATTAATCTGTTATAGGGCAGGGGTTCTCAATCTAATTGGCTCGTCTTGTGAGCCCTTAAAATGAAGCAATGTCTACTTGATGAATTAATTGTGACCAATTCAACCTAACAGTGATATTTGACCTTGTTTATATGAATACTGAGTCCCAAAAAGATAAAGTTATTCTGTAATTTACAAGAGGAAAAAAAAAATCAAATATAGTAAAACCTGATAAAAATGAACAAAACAATCATGAGCACAATATAAACTAAAATGATAAAGCTGCTAAAGTGAAGAACGTTCCCTCTGAAACCTAGTTGATTCATAAAGTACTGTAGCTTAAACACTCAAAGTACAACCTCAAAATTTGATTAAAAAAGCTTTAACACTAATGTTCATGAAAACCCAACAACAGGCTAAAAAAAAAAACAGATTTTATAGCCGTATTGTTTTTTTCAGCTTCATTTTTTTTTCTCATTCCTTTGTCTCTGAATGCATTTTGACAAAAACGAAAAAGTACATATTTGTTACTATACAGCCAACATGACACATTAAACAGTCAATATGTCCCTTTTTGAACACAGACAGAGGAATATGTTTTTCTACATATTAAATTTTAAAAAAATTAAAGGAAAAATACTGTTTGATTTTGCAGTCATTATTTGTACGCATACAGCAGTGTGGTCTGTGGGAACCCAAACAACGAGGAAGTCAAGTCAAATAGAAGGGTTACGTGTACTTGAGTAAATGTATTTAATTACTTTACCTCTGCTCTTTGGCCCTCGAAGTGATTTTGTCTCATTAGCAACACAAAACAGAAAACCAGGCAGCTTTAAGTCTGTATGCAAATCATGTCAACTTTCAATCTACATCCAAAAAGTGACGGGGGTATACGCTATATGTGGTTTCCATGGTAATGCAGATATTTTTTGAGGATTACAGGAGTGACAGAAAACACAGTCACCTACTTGTTTCTTTTTATTTTTTCACTTACTCATTCAACCTAGTCGCTCACGCAATCCGTCCCAGCTACCACACACACACCCTTCCATGCCAGCCAGGGACACACACACACAGACACACACACACAAACACAGCAAAAAGGCTATTTTCTGTTCCGATGGGATAACAGTCTGACCTGCACCGGCATGAGTCTACATCCGTATCGCACCATCGCAGAGGAATAAAGGAGTTAGCGTGCCTCCATCGAGATGTGTCCTGTTCCACCTGGTGGAGATGAATGTTTTTTCTATCAGATAACACATCTCAGGCGTTGCAAGCAGCAGAGTAGTCGGTTCACTAAAGCAGCACGTTGAGACAACCACTCTGTAACACTTTTAAGTACCAAAAAGTCCTGAGAAACTTCCTTATTTTGGCCTCTGCATGAGCTCAGATGGAGAGGTCAAAGGTTAGAGGAGACTGTTACTGTTAAATACAACACCCAAACAAATAATACCTACCTTGCGAGCATTTTATCATGAAAAGACAAATCCCTTCTCAGACATGAAAGTTTATCACTCCAACGCACCATCTGTGGAAGAGCTGATATGACCACAGACGTTGGGAAAGATGTAAATCTGAGTGTTAAAAGTTGCATGTTTTCATTTTCCACATTTCATGGCTGACTTCGTGAATGTTTTTGCATGATGTGGACCAGACAAAAACATCTGTCTCATCTGTCAACAAACTTGCAAACTCGTCCTACCGCCGTGCTGCTTTTATGTCTGGCTGTGTGTGAGGCCACTGCATCGTGTGATGTATTATTACTCCATCATGAGGTATAGACGGGTAGAAAGAAGACATTTTTATGTGAAATTATGTCCCGTTATTAAGACCTGATAATTATATAACAATAGATTTAATCCCACATTTAGCAAAAAAAAAAAAGCTTTTACAAGGAATCTTATGTTCCAATAATTTCAATTATTAATTTTAAGAGAATTGCTAATAACTATTATTTGCAGTGGCAGTTGTCCATGACCAGATCCCAATTAGCATTCACAAAGGGGTCGCCATGTCAGAAGTTTTCAGTCTGCAACAGAAAATGACCCATTTCTTCTGTTTGGGATAAGACATGGTTAAAAGCAATGGATTCAGACAGTACTTCTATTCTTCCCCAAATCACAAAAAAAAAAATCTATTTGGATTTCACACACTTGTTTGTGGCAAAGGGAAGAGCAATCACTTCAATACTTATTTATCATTTCGAGTGTTAAAAAGGGTCAGAAGGGAAGAAAAAAAGAAAAATATGTTTAAAAGAAAATATTTAGCAGTTATCATTTTCACTACAACAGTTACAGAAGTAAAGTCTTTGTCAACAACATACATATTGTTACATACAGTAAGTGCTTAAACAACATGACGGACTAATACAACTAAGATGTAGAGCTTCAAGCCTCTTTAAGAGATATTTATACTGTATATCTCAAAAAAATGAAATGTAAAAGGATTATTACTGAAAATGTTGACACTTTTTTTTGGTCCATTGCATCAGCAAATGTTCATCCACAAATGATGCAAAACTGGCACCATTTGGCATGTTTCTGCTCTTTTTTTTTTTTTTACCAAGAAAAGTTTCACGTAAGAAGACACACAGGACACCCAAATACAGTAAGAACAAGGAATGTGGGAGACTCTCTCCTAGAGAAGCAATAAGCGTTTAACCCCAGTGAACTTCTGCGGTAAATCTCCTAATTTGCTACTTCCACATGGACCTTTGCTTTCTTTGCGGCTGCACCTACTCATTTATTTCATTGAAATCAGCGCGAATTGGGGTGGTTTACAATTGACACGACGAGTTTGGCGTGACCTTTTCTCCTTGCTGTAAATGGGTACTCATCGAATCTGAAGGGGGGAGGTGGGGTGCTGGAGGAGGGATTGGGGAGGTTGGAGGAGTTGGGGTGGGAGTTGCGTTGGCTTGGGGCCAATGGGGGGATTGGGGTGGAAATCACAGCAGTGAAAATGGTAGTGCGGTGAAAGAGGGGCCTGATTGCATTGGGACAGCATGTGAGAGGGAGCAGCATGCTCAGCCCAATCAGAGCGACATAAGGAAAAAGTGCTCTTATCAACCAGTAATGGCCCACTTGACAATCACGCAGGCACAAAACTGCTCTATTTAACGCTGATTGCAAAAACTGCTGCCCCCCATCTCAGAGCCGCATGACTCCTCAACATTTCCCTGCCACCTCCCAGCTTAGAGCCAAGACCCTTTCCTGAATGGAATTTATAATCACCCCTCTATTTCTACGCTAATTGTTATTTTAAGACTTGCGTTGTGTATGAGGCATTTATTGCAGGTGAAATGCCGGCCTTGATTACTGTGTTTATTGTTGTGCATCAAAGGCATCTCCATCTCGGCTCCACCAGCCTGACAGGTAGTGAATGTTTAAACAGGTTTCATTTACCTGGCTGCTCACCTTACTTCAATGCTTAGTGTGTGACAGAGCTGCTGCAGTGTACAAGTTAGAAGTTATGAAGCCCTGCGAAGCATGTTCAGCCCCATTGATTAAAGGAGTACTCTGTTGCAATCAATAGCTATTTTAGTTTCAGTCTCTCCTAAATGATGGTTGATGGTCTGAAAAAACATCATTTTTTAGTATATTTAATTCATACAGTGGCACATATGTATCTTGATTTGGCAGCCACAACTGTTCCATCAACCTGCTCCTATTTCATACAGTACACCACTAATAACAGTTCTAGAAGTAATATGGATATTTCTCCATTTTGTTTGCTTCTAAAGACTTTAATTTTGTGAATAGGCATGCTTTCTAGGGTTGTCAGCATGAATAAAATGAGTACTTTTTGGCGATGCACGCTGATTCACTTGCTGCTACAAACACAGATGTTACACGTGGCCCATGTTATCACTCAATTTATCTTAAATGTTTTCCTTCTGGGCTGTGCAAACCTGGCTGACTCCAACATCCACAGGTGCGTGTTTGGCGTCCCAGTGCGAAACAAGACGAAAAGAAACACAGAGATGTTGGTGAGTGCGAATGGGCAACAAACACACCAACAAGGTTCCTTTGGTTTGAGTTCGGGAATAATAATAATAATTTCATGATAAATTAAATTAAGCTCTCTTACCATATGTTTTTTGTATTTGTTTGTATATTTGTAGCTATTTGTTTGTAAATATATGCCTGGGGGGGGGGGGGTTTGGGATTCAGGAGATGTTTGGGACCTTGAAGTGGTTCAAAGATTTGCTTCTCTTTGCATCGCTCCTTACGTGAATCACATGGTTTGATGAATCACAATCAAAATCAGTGCTGGAAGTGAAATTAAATGCCAAGAGGTCGCTCTTAAAGACACTTCCGCAGAGGAAACCATTTACGTTCTCCATATGCCACTTCCTGTTGACACACATAGTTCAACGTATCTAATTCTGTTGTCTCTCTAGTCTTTCTGTAAGAAATACCTCAACCTTGTGTTAGTATTATACTATAGTGCTCTAAGATGTGTGCGGATGCAAATGATCATGACTCAATAAAGAGGAAATTCCTGTAATACCTTCTCATTTCAGCAGCTATGACCATGTATTCAAACGCACGTGTACACAAACAAGTAAGAATACCCGTATGCTGCATACAGCCATTTAGCACCACATAAATAAATGCACAGATAACTAATAAAATGTAGCAGCCTCTTTTCCTGCATTTCATTTTCTTGTAGCACATTTTATGCTTTAAGCTTCTTGCCTCACACAAATATATGATATTGTTGTATTATTATAATGACCCCTGTACCCTGCTGGACTGTGATTCACTGTGTAATTTTTATGCATATGCATACATTTCTTCTTCACTGATATTGTCCACTTTGTAGCCTCTATATATGTTACTTGCTTTAATAAAAATGAGTCTAAAAGTCTTTGGATTTTGTAAGAGGAGTGAAGCTCTGGTTATATTATTTGTGTGGTCCAACTTTTGCTCAATTTGATTTGAAATGTTGGCTGTCTCCAAAATGTCCAAATAATTCATGTTTGCATTCTGTCACATCTGAGCCAAGTGAGACATTTTGTGTGTGTGTGTGGCAGGACAACTTGTCTAGCAGAGACCCTGGCTCAACCTCCTACGTCCTGCATCATGCTCTACTGTCCTTGAGAAAGACCCTCACCTGTAAGTTTCATGTTACATGTTCACCTGAAAATGACCAGTAATTTCACAGTTGTGTGTCTGCGTCACCTGCTGCATATCGGAACAGGATCGTTGTCAACAGAGAGACAGTCACAGAACAATCTTCTCATCTTCCTGCCAGTGTATTTCATCAAGATTTGTCGAGACAGAAACATGGCACCTCTTACTGGTAAACTCTGGATTTGACAGAACACTTCAATCGGTTACATACTCGGACATATTGTGTGATACTTATACACAAAATCAAGGCAATGAGACACTGGAAGATGGACAGCAGCAAGCAAAGCCACCACATTTAAACGTATCATAAATATAGGAGATTTGATTATATATACAGTAATTAGCTAGTTAACGAGCTAGTTAGTTTCACATAAGGGGTGTAATATGTATTGTCCTTAGAAAGTGGTAAGATGATGATGTGTACCAGCAAAAATAGTTTTCCACTTTTCCACAAGAGGGCCACAGAGGACCTGCAGCTGAGGCTCATCCTGGTAAACTGTGAATATATTTCCTGAGGTGAAAACCACAGGTTTTACCACAGAACAAGTGTTGTTCTCACTGTGCTGGCTTTTCTACACTTTCTACACAGCAAACAAATAATGTGTATTTTGTTTCCACATAAAAACTTTGTTTTTCTGCAGGTTAATTGTTTTAAAGTTGTACAGTTTTATATTTAAAGTGACTGCATTAATCAGGAGTCTAATGAAAATCACTTTCCATCACAGATCTCTATAGTCACTATTCTGCCTGCTTTCATTTAGCTGTTAACTATTGTTGCTTACAATATTTAATACAATGATTAACAATTATAGTGTACTATATTACGATATATATTTATTACTCTATACAGTAAATTACTTTATACAGAAACAATTATATCATTAGATTATTCTTACTCATGCATTGATCTAAAAGCAGGATTGTACTGTTGTACATGGTTGAGGTGGAGCTCATTTTGAACTATTCTTTACAGGACTGCAACTCATTTTCATGATAGATAATAATAATCATAATAATTCCCTAATAATCGACTAATTGTTTGTCCAACCAATAGTACAAACCTCAAAGTTAAAATTAAAAGAAGTTAAAGGAAAATCTTCAAATTTGAGAAGCTGGAGCCATGAAATGTTTTAAAACATGACTTCAATGATTATCAATAGTTTTTCTGTCAACCAGTTATTCAGTTAATGGACTCATCATTTTAGCTGTACTTGTATATACTTTATGGTAGTTATGTTTATCGCAAAGAATCATATTTTTTAGGCTCTTGTTCTGAAGTAGAAAGTGGTATGAAAAGAAAAACTGCACATAAATTACAATTACCTCAGATTTGCACAAATGTACAGGATTTAAGTAAATGTACTTAGTTACATTACACAACCGCTTGTACTTATAATGAAGTATTTATACGTTTACTTAAGAGTGTAAAACATGTAGATCGGAGAGTATGTGTGTGTATTATCGTGGTTTATGCAGTGGTGGAAAGTAGCTAAGTACATTTACTCACATACTGTAAATGTTAAAGGTATCAAGGTATTTGAGTGTTCCCGTTTAATGCAACTTTGTATTCCTAAGTCACTACATCTCAGAGGCAAATAGTCCCATTGTACTTTCTACTCTGCCAACATTTTTTTTTTTCAGATTACATGGTTTGTTCCTTTACGTGTTGAGACAATTCTCCCACTTGTACTATTTAAAAGCACTCTTGAATTAGCTGGAAAATAGAGCTGTTTTTTTCTCATGAAAACGTGTTCTCACATGGACAGCAGCACTACAAACATATGATCTTATAGAATATGATGCAATGCTGTAGATTAAACTACCCAACAGTATATAAAGTTTCACATTAATGCACCAGTAGTATTCATCCCAAAACATCATAAAGACCTATAATAGTGAAACAGTCAGGGACTATTTTACTCCAGAATGAGTAGCTACTACTTTTGATCATTTAAATACATTTAGCTGAGAATACTTTTTAAAATGCTTTTACTTGTAGTATTTTCACAGTGTAGTATTGCTACTTTAACTCACTGGTGTGCAGGATCTGAATGCTTCCTCCACCACTGTTTATATGTAAGTGGAAACCAGTCTCATTGGCAGCATCGTCACGTGGTCTCCCATGGTAACCGGAGTGTCATCAGTTCTGCTCTGTGAGAAGTGCAGCCTCAGTCCGAGTCGACTGAATTCACTGCTGCACCTTAAAACAACTCTGCTGCCTACATTTAACTTTACATTTTGACATCTTTCAGAGAAGACCGAGCAGAGTCTGCGACCCTTCTGATCTGAAATATTGTGAGGGGGATATTTTTTTTAAAAGAGTGTGAGCTGAAAACCATGAGTCACCTCAACCCAGGGTAGGTGCAATTTAATACTTTGTATTCAAGACTAGGGGGAGCAGAGATCCAGGTTTCAGTTCAACTTTAGTTAGTTGTAAGTTAGTCTATATATATATATTAGTTTAATTACATGAAAATAAATTAACTTTAAATACAAATAAATTATGGGAGTAAAGTGTACAGCAGTATAATCACCACAGATACATGATTAACTACTTTTAATTGACTCGACACCTTGCAATGTTGCTGTTAGGCTACTGTACTGTAAAACTTTTCAAACAGCTGTTAACAAAGTTAAGTTTTAGTAGAGGAGGAATTCTGATTCTTTACATATGTAAAATATCAGTACCAGTGTTTAGTGTTTGTGTAAATGTAACTAAGTACATTTACACAGACACTAAATAAATATTTGAGATACTTTTTTTTAGTATTTCAATTCAAAGCGCCTTCATACTTTTTACTCTTCCATTTATCTGACAGCTATAGTTACTTTACAGATGAAGATTTTACAGTCAAAACAGTTCAAGTGTGATGCATTAAACTATTATTTGAATAAACTCCATCTCAAACTGCAACATTTAACAAAAATGTTTAAAGGTCCAGTGTATGGTATTAAGTGGCGTCTGGTGGTGGGGTTGGAGATTGCAACCAACTGAACACCCCTCGCCTCGCTTTCCTCTATAAAAACCAGGAAAGGCCCTCTCTAGAGCCAGTGTTTGATTTGTCTGTTCTGGGCTACTGTAGAAACATGGCAGTGCAACATGTCACACATGGGAGAAGTTAGCCTTGGAGGTTTTCTGTCAGAGGGCTTTCTGACAAACTATTTGACTGGGTTTAGCCAACAACAATACTTGGTTATGTTTAGGAAAACGTCATGGTTTGGGTTGGAAATAGACCCTCTATTTTCACATTATACACATTATACCCTCTGTAGATATGAAAGACTCATTCTAACAATTTCTGTGCCAACTTTCTGCTCAAAGCTTCACTGTTTCAGAGAAAGTTATGTATAAAATGACAAATGGCAGCTATAGCTCCATGTTGTGGTTCAAATAGAAATCTGCAGCCAAAGCTGAGGAGCCCCAGAGACAAACGAGCCAGTTGCACAAAGAGAAGGCAGACAGGGTAAAGAGTGTCATCCTGTGCGTTATCACACACCGGTACCAGAGCCTATAGTTATAAGATCTTGTTTTCTCATACACAAATACTGGAGGAAATCAAAGAAGGAGAAACACTTTCAGACAAGCAGGGCTGCGGACGGCCTAATGTCTCCTTAATGAGGACAACAAACAAACAAACGTGGTGTTGTGAGTTTGGTTTTGTGTTAACTGTAATCAAGAACTCTCGAGTTACTCTAATGGAAAACAAAATTTTAAGTGTATATTCATCATATTCACCTGTTGTTTTTTTTAGAAATGAAGTTTCTTTAGCTGAGACCGACTCTGTGTCTCTTGTGTTTTTATATTGGTGTCATTTCTGCAGACTTATTTCAGCCTACAACAGTCTCACAGACAAACACCTTGCTGGATACTTCAGCAACACTCGGATCAGGAGACACCTGCAGAGAGCAGGACTGGTACGTCAACGTCATGATGATGATCAGGGTTCTAGCTAAAATGGGAAATTAATAACTTGAAAAATAATTTACATTCTAGAGTAACACAGAAACTACATAGTGGCAGGTTTTGACGGCTGACTCTGACATTGTTATGGCTAAATAATTTTTAAAAATTGATTGTTTTAAAACTAAAAATATTGAATTTAATTCAGATATAGTAAAGAGATGTAGTATTTCTCTCTGTAGAGTTATAGTCCTCGCACTGTGAAGGATTTCATACAGTATTTATACAGTATTGAGACAAAATTTACAAAAAAATATAATTGTATCGTTTAATGGAAGAAATTTTAACCAGTCAAAAAAGTTAGGGAGGTTGCATATGGATGTATGACCTCATTTAGTATTAATAATGTCCTGTACTGTCTATTGTTTATACCTATCTACTGTTTATATTATCACCAACAGCATTACTCATTTTACAGTCTGTAATTACTCTCAGTGAGGTGTGTTCAGTTGCTGATATTGCAATCGAATTATCATGTTAAATTAGGTAGTAGGTAGTAGTTACATAGGTAGTTACAGCTACATTAAACATTGTGTACAGTCTGTGAAGAAATGTACTTTATCTGGCAGATTTTAAAGCAGGCTACACAAAGCTGAAAAGTAATTAAGTTAACAGTACTTAAAACTTAAGTACTGTTTGCTTTGTTTGATCAGATTTCACCAAACAACCACCAACTCTCATCAGTTTCTGATTCAAATGTTGCTAAATTCTGATTTTTGGTGCATAGAAACACAAAAGACAGAAATAATTGCCTTAACTGCCTTCAAAAGCCCATATAGATTGAACCCTGCTGACACTATCGTTGCTATCAGATCACCCGGAGTGGGCGTATTGTTCCAGATAAGGAGTACAGACACAAGCTGATCCAGAGATACCACCAGAGACACGTTCGAGAATGCCTGGCCCAGGCTATTTTCCACAAGGTGCTGGAGATGGAGGTGGGAGGATCACATGGACCGGAGGGAAAACAGTCAAATCACTGTCAGCTAATCTGGGCCTCTGCTTGCATAATGAATGAAAGTAATTTGTTCTGTGCCCCTCCCATACAGCGTGTCCATCAAATAGAGATCAAAAGGAGACTGGAGGAGTTTGCAAGGAGAGAAAGAGTGCATAAGATCAAGGTACATCATTTACATTTAAACACTGCTTTGCTGCCCTACTTTGTATACTAATGACTCACGACCCATTTTTAAAAATTATCTTCAGTGTCCAATTTTTATTTTTCCCTTATTAGCATTAACATTATTTACAGTGCCATTTGTTAATAAATGATTTTATAAGTAAATTTTATTTTTTAAGTATATCTCAATTTGAGACAAAGCTCGACAAACTAGAATAACCGCATTGCGGTTGTATGCCTCCGAGCACCAGCCAAGTTGCAGTTTACATTCATGCCTGTCAAGACTCATATAATATATGTAGTGACTGATAGAGAGCTTCATCACATGGTGCAATGACAATCACCTGAAGCTCAATATCAACAAACCCAGTGAGCTTGTGGTGGACTACAATGCTTCAAATGAATGTTTCTGCAAAGAAGCTCTAAATTCTAAAACGTGGACTCTTGTTCAAGCAGCACAGAAGATCTATACAATCAGCACAGTTTCAAGGTTGGCACCCAAAATTAGTGTCACCAATTCAATATTTAACCAAATGTGAAATATTGTCACAATCTCCCCTTCTGTTCCTGAGTTATGGTGTTGAATAATAGCCAGAAAAGGGTTTTTTACAGAGCATTATGATGTCACAGGGAAGTTGACCTTTGACAATTTGGATATAAAATGTCATCACTTCATTATTTTATCCTTTTAGACATTTGTGTGAAATTTTGTCCAACATTGCACACAAATTCTTGGGTTCTGACTAAAAATGTGTTTAATAGGTCACAGTGATCTTGACCTTTGCCCTCAGACCACCAAAATCTAATCAGTTCATTTTTTGGGTCCAAGTGAATGGTTGTGGCAAATTTGAAGAAATTCCCTCAAGGTGTTTCTGAAATATTGCGTTCAATGGCAACAATATTAATGAATGGTCTTGTTTGGAAGGTGGAGCGCTCTAAAAGATATGAAGAAGACATCGCCCGCATTCTGTCTCCACACCCACCCACGGGTGCCAGGGGCATTTGCAAGCAGCACTCTGGGCCAGAGGGGGAGCACTCTGAATCCTCTGAGTCTGTGAGTCTAAACCTCTGTCTAGATCCACATATAACATCTGTACTATCACATGTAATATGTTTTCATCTGTGAATGATACAGGAAACCTTTTTGGCCAATCAGGAACACCACTGATCCAACTTCTTAATCAAGTGACTTTGAAATTTTATTATAGCATCTCCATCATGCAAGGGTTTTTATAGGGGGCTGATGTGTCAGATTATTTCTTGCCCAGGAGTCTTCCTGGAGCCTCCGCTGGTTGTCTGGCAGCAGTTTACCTTTTGACAGCGCCAGGTTAGCTGTTTCCCCATTTCCAGTCTTCATGCTAAGCTAAATGCCTGCTGACTCCAAGACGGATTGATCTAACCTACAGACATGTAGCAGTGCATCCTTCTGAGTTATGTCAAAAAATAGATCAGCTGAAATATCATGTTTGATGGACAGACATCTGAACGAACACAGTTTGATCTGCAGTCAAAACCCACAATTTCAAAAAATCAGTTGTAATAACTCAAACTCAGTCACAGTTGAGTGGTGTCTATCTGTAATGAAACTCATTATCTGTGCGTGCTGATGACCTGCGCGTGTTTAAACTGACATTTAAGTTTGAAGAGCTTCTCACTGCGTCAAACACTTATTCGTGTTTGCTCTGTGTGCAAACACGAGTGTTTCGGGTGAAGCAGTGGGGTTAGAAGTGTGTTTTCTTTGAAATGCAAAAAGTCACAGAAGTTGATGCCAGAGTAAATAAAGCCGGTAATCCCGGCCTTGATCTCTGTTTACCCTGTGAAATCTCTCTATTCTTAAGTCTGCAAACATGTCACACTTCAGCAGGCAGAGGCTTGTTTGAAATACATCAACAGAGATATGCTGGTTAAAATGTCAAGGCACTTGGAATATTACTAATGCGCATTAGCAGACACCCATTGTGTCATTTATCATGAACTGCAGCACTCTGTATAACGATAAAATGAGAAATATACTGTAGCAGACTTTGTTAAAGGGAGATTTCACTCCAAAATCAAAAGAGTTGCCAAGTTTTGGAAATATCGACTGTAGAGATGTCTACCTTCTTTCAAATATAATGGAACTAGATGGCACTTTGCTTGTGGTGCTCAAAACACCAAAAAACAACATTTGAAAAACTCAACAGCAATGTCTCTTTATGGAAATCATGACCCGGTCACTCAAGATAATCCCCAGACCTTGTTGTGAGCACTTTCATGTCAGAACTATTTTCTTTCCCCATCACAGCACAGAAGGAAGTGTGCATCCACTCATTGATGAGAGGCTAGCTAACTAGGCTTGCTAATGTTACAGCTCAGCCGAGGGGGACATGATTAATGTTTACATCATGAGTCACGAGCCCCTGGTCCAAGGGTAGTTGCACGTTTCCTTCTGCGTCGTGATACGATGTAGTTCAGTAGAAAGAAAATAGTTCCCTATAAAGAAAAATGTAATGGCGTAGAGAAAATAGGCTGCATTTAACAGAACAGCAATTTAAAAACATTAGTGTGTTCAGTATTAAATAATGTTACAGCATGCTAATGTGGTGCGCAAAGAAACAGCAGCTGACCACAATGATATATTGATTTATGCCAAATTATGCACAATTAATTAATATTATTATTATTATCAACTAAGCACAAAAATACAATATGTATTAATTAATTATTATTGACAACAAGCCTTAACATGCTCAAAGAAAATTGAATTTCACAACCTTGTATTCAACATGCTACATTGTACTTAATTAGTTTCCATAGCTACACATACAGTATGGAGTGTTTGCAATTAGTATGAATGCTAAGTGTATGTGCATACTGGCTGCTGCAGCCAGGCTCGTCTCGCCCCAACACGGCTCCAGGGAAGATGCAGAGGCCGGTGCGTCTGAAGCCGATCCACAGTAACAGCACCACAGCTTCGCTCAGACGCAGCTCCCCTTACAGACTCCTCGAGTCCTCCAATGAGAACGACCAGCCGTTCAACTGCACTGTGAGGCTGTGACATATGAGACACACTCTCATTCATTCATTCATTCATTCATTCATTCATTCATTCATTCATTCATTCATGTGCCTGCATGTATAGATGTACAGGACCATTCTTCTATACAGACAGAATCATATTTATTTTTCGTTTAGTTCTGGAGTGAGACCAATACTATCTACCTTTGGTCACGTTGTTTGGGAACTGCTCTCTCCCAGGTGGAGTCCCGCAGACGTTTGACCAGAATGGAGGCCTCCCATGGCATCTCACCCTACTGCCTCCCAGTCATCAACAACTTTGTCACCCCAGTGCCTCCAGCCACGAAAAGGAAAGAGAGGGGGGTAAAAGTTAATCCCAGCTGCACGCTTAGAGGCCGTAGGCTGCGTCCTACCACCTCCTTCAGTGGAGCTGACGTCAACGAGGTCTTGATCTCCCTTTATGTTTTCCCTGGCAACAAAAAGTCTCCACAACACACTTAACAAGCTGCAGCACCTTTGGATTAATTAGGAACAATAATTAAGATTTGCAGGAGATGCACTGATTTTTGCAAGGACCCACCAAGACAAGGTTACATTATATGTGTTTTGTGTGTGCCAAAATGCAAATAGAGTTCAGCATAGAGGAGTCCTAAGAATTTTCTGTTACTTCATCTGTAGTCCCAAATTATTGTTAAATGCAGAATATTTGCCCAGCCATTAGTTATTCAATCACGTCAAAATTGGGATTATGAAGTTAAAATAATTTCCTAAACAAACGATATCGATATCAAACTGACGCCAACCCCTTTTTCCATCCAGGACCCCCCGATGCTAAGGAGCTCTGTGCACCAGAGCAGAGTCTCTGTGAACATGATGTACTTTGGCAAAACGGTGCATCTCTCCAACGACCTGAACAGCATGAGGGATGAGGTCAAAGTGTTTCAGCAACACTGTGGAGGAGAGAACCTGTGTGTTTACAAGGGCATGCTCCGCGAGGGAGGTCAGTGTGAGGATCTGTGATTGTGTTTGTTAGATCTGTGTGATTGTGCACACAAATAAGGGCAAATCCAGGCAGGGAGGTTGTTTAGATAATGTTAGTGTGTACAGCCTTTGAACAAGCAAAGCAAACTCTGTTTAGGGGTCACAGATTATTTCTGTATCTTTAATTTAAGGTCACACATTTGATTATCTTGATTTTTAAAATGTCCCTATACTCTCATCTACATCCTCGATCTTCCCCTCAGAGACTTTCCGCTTCATTTCAAGGCGACACAGAGGTTTCCCATTCAGCTTGACCTTCTTCCTGAACGGGCTGCAGGTGGAGCGGCTGAGCTCCTGTTGCGAGTTCAAACACAGGAAGGGCTCAAGACTTGGCGGCAGGAACGGACACTTTGGCTTCTCCAGCATAGAGGGGGCCTCTCCCTGCTACAAGTAAGGTCTCCTTTTCAAAGGCACACCGTGTGTTTAAAGGGAAACTGATTATAGACACTAACGTCTGTTTACAGGTCTTGTGGACGACTACTGCACATGTAAAAATAAAAAAAGTTGTATAAAGCATTTTGTGGCTACAGAAGGAGCTGCATGAAGTCTTTTAAATTGCCTCAAGTGATGCCACTTGAAGCTTGAGGCTACATTAGCCACTACTAGGATAACACACCTGAATCTCTAGCATGCCAAGCAACTAGCCAGTGAACATTGTGGAGCATTTATCAGCTAAACAGCCAGATATTCACTCAGCATTTAGTGGATGTAAAAAAAACAAAAAACAAAGAGTAAATATTAGATGCACATTCATCAGGTGGCCAGAGAGACAACTCCAATGAATGTTAATGTTGCTAATTGTCTACTCACCAACTTTTTTCCATGATTAATAGTAAAATAACATCCAGTTTGAATTTAGATAATTGAATTCTAAACATAACTGTGGTGTCAATGAAGAGGTACTCGAATTACAAAGAGGGTTGGGAAACACTGTTTTACAGTATGTTATGCTAATTTTGTTCAGGTGCATCATAGCAATGGGATTGGACAAAAAGCCCACTCCCCCACCAAAGAGGGTCAAAGGGGATGGAGCAAGAGAGGAGTCAGGCATCAGCCCAAAGGATTCTCCTGAGATGAAGACAGAGGTGACTGGAGAGGATGATGCCTCCCATTCAGAGTGTGAAAGCAACCAACCACAGGACATGGAGACTCAAGTCAAAGAAGAAACGGCAGCGGAGGAGGACAAAGTCAGAGATGGTATAGACACAATCACAATGTTTGATTACAATAACTCACAGGTAGAAAAAAAAAACTGTGTCACGTAGCTAATGTACAATTTAACTTTCTTTTTTCATGATGTTATTCCAAATGTGTGTACATCTTGAGACATTTGGGTGGTTTTGGTTAATCAATGGCGATTGCAAAGCAATGCAGTACATAAAAATAAGCACAGCTGAAAATGACAACAGAAATAAACAAGTTTGCTGATTTCACATATCCCCACAGTGATTCTATATATAATGACTGCGTAAAAAAGAAATAAATAGATGCAAGATACATCACGGATCTTTTCCATATCACATGTCTTCCTCTTCAGACTATGAGGAAGACTTTGAAGCAGACGATGAGGGCCCTGCAGAAGATGCCGAGGCAAAAGAAAAGAAGTCCCCATCTCCATTTACAGAAACTGAGGGTCAGGTTAAAGAGAGAGACGCCTTTGAGACAGAAGATGACGAGAACGACGGTGAATGAAGTCTCTGATTTCAATACATCACAATACAAAAGATGAGACTTTAATGCATAATATGTTCATTTGACAGCCGCTTTTAATACAGCGAACAGAATCACTCAGTATCTGTTTGATGGCATTCAAACACTCATTTTTGCTGATCTATGGAGACCAATTTTTTATTGGTTTTAACGATGTATTCCCCTCCCATGCTTCATCTTTTTCGCACAGAAGAAACAAAGTCTCGTTCAAGCTCCAGCTCCTCAGGCAGCGACCAAGAGGAGAGCGACGCTGAAGCTGACAAAGAGTCCAGAGAGGACGAGAAAGCGGGGCAACCAAAAGAGGCCGATCAAGAGGAAACTGTTGTTCCACCACACGAAACAGATGAACCGAATCCAGAAGAAGCCACTGAGGCCGAGTCTGCTGTGGCTAAAGACTCTGACATACAGAACAGTGCAGGGGACAGCACAGAGATAGACATCTCTGACTCCAGCGTTCCCTCGGGGAATGAGAATAAACAGAGTGACGACACCTCAGGGGACAACGAGGTTGAGAAAATGGTAGTTGAGAGCAAACAGGAAGAGGAACAGGAGAGGGGTGAGTGTGTAAACCAACAAATACTGGAGCTTCCAGCTGAGTGAGAACATGGATCCATCTTGAATGGAGGTTTTTCCACTATTATTACAAGCAGGGCTGTAGTCAAGACCACTTTATGTTGTCAGGGTGTATACAGCCCTGACAACAAATGAATATTTATCACAGTACTGCCAGTACTGTAT
Organism: Hollardia meadi; assembly: GCA_037974645.1. Taxonomy (NCBI): domain Eukaryota; kingdom Metazoa; phylum Chordata; class Actinopteri; order Tetraodontiformes; family Triacanthodidae; genus Hollardia; species Hollardia meadi. The sequence continues at coordinate 6,160,839 of JBBPCS010000375.1, forward strand.
TGTCAGTTTGTGATATTTAAAGTAGGATTATGGCATTGTTGTAAAATCTAATAGTGGAAAAATGACTGTTTTTGGTTTTGTTATACTCATTTTCATTTTGTTTGTGTGCACTGTTTTACTGTCTGATCCACTTTTTAATATAATTCTTTAAGTCAAAATGTTATTTTCTAACCTGTAACAATATTTTGACTATGTTTTTATCACGTGACAATGTTTTTCAAAAAACTTTCAAAGTTATGGTTTTTTTTTATTTGTCTCAAAGCAGTAGTAGTGCTTGTTAAACCAAAATTGATGTTACATAAATAAACATAAAAGAAAATATAGCTCACAAAACAAAAAGTATGTGCAATCAGAGGAGAAGGTTGGAGCTCCCACTGATGTAGAACTAAAGACATTTTCACACTGTAAAAGTTCCAGTTTTTCAAAAAAGCACAAAATATGCAGCTTTGAAGAGCTACCGCATATTCAAGTATAGAGTGTACAACTCACACATATTAAATAAACGTAACCAGAATGATAGACTTCCTCAACCAAAGTTATATCCTCATTCAAACTGTGCTCCTGCGATCCTGGAAATTTGTTCTCACAAAACACTTAAGTCCCAAAGTAGAGTGATTTTCTTTCTGTCTTTTAATTTTTCATCCTCTAGACGTTCAAATCTGCATCTTAAAACTACATTAAGTATGTTTAAAATAGGCTTACAAGTTTGCATTGTGCTTCCATCTTGTTTGTGTACTGAATGATGCTTGTTTATGTGTTGTTGTTTTTCTGTGCATGTTAATTATCATTTTGCATGTTGCGTTGCTCTGTCATGTTTGCACCTGGAAAGATTAAAGACGTACTCTTTTGTTTATGGCTGTATATTTCTTCACTGGCTCAGTCCTCTCATTGCATTTGCATTGTTAAAATTCTGCCTCATTCATTTTAACATCTGGACATCGTGCGTCACCGTGAGCGGCTCACAACCAGCTCGTCTTGTACTCTCTTAAATGTTTGCTTAATGTCTCTTTTTGTTTCCCAAGCCAAATCTGTGCAGGAGAAGCTGGCAGAGGCCATACTGAAGGAACCCCAGTGCAGCTCTGAGCCCGAGCTGAGCGACACCAGTACTGAGGAGGAGGAGGAGTCTGCACATAAAGGCCCGGAACAGGGCGACAACGGTACCAGATTTTCATTTTCAGAACTCTTGCACTATATAAATACATACCAGTATTATTCTAAACCGCGTCTCAACTGTATTTGCAGAGGCAGTTTCAGAGAAATCAATAACAGAACAGCAGCAGAACCCCATAGAGGAGACAACATGCGAGGAAGGTGTTGTTCATGAAGATAAAGTGATGGTACAGGATGAGGAAGAGACGTGTGATCCAGGAGAACAAGAGGATGAAACTGAACAAAAGCTCCATCAGAACAGTGATGGTTATGAAGATGAGAGGGTCAGAATAGACGAGAAAGATGAAAAGGCTGCATCAGAAGAAAACACAGAAGATAGTAATAAATCAGAGGACACAGAAGATACAAGTCTGCATCCTGTATGTGAAGAGAAAACGCATGATAAGAATTCAGAGCCTCAAGAAGATGCAGCTACTAAATCCGCTGCTGCTGCAGGGAAAGACGAGGAGAAAACTGCAGTGGAGGCTGACACTCAGCCCGACGAGACGGGGCTAGAGGCAAAAAGCAACGAGGAGGATGAGTCATCGGTATCAGAGCCGAATAAGGAGGCCGATGAGACAGCAGTGCCAGATAATGCGGAGGCGATGACAGCGAGCGAGACAATGGAGATGAAAGCAGAGCCCTCAGAGGAGAGAGAGGCCCTCAACTGTGAAGAGGCACCTGTAACTGACACAGTGGAGAGGCAGCAGGGAGACAGCGACGACAGAGCGGCAGCATCAGAAACAGAAGTCACGGCAGAGAATTCAAGCAGCTCACTGGAGGGGAGTGGGGACACCACTGTCGAACAAAAAGCAGAAACAAGTGGAGACAATGCAAACGATGAGGATGATATTAAAAAAGAGGAGGCAGAGGAGGTGTCGGCGGGAGAGGCTAGGAAGGAAAATCAACAAGAAAGGTGTGATCTGGGCGAAGAAGAGACAGAACAATCTGTGGAAATAGATGATAAGGTAGAGGAGAAATCTGAAGAGGAAGCTAAGGAGCAAGAAAAGCAAACAAATCCAGATGAGATAACAGAAGGTGACAAAAGCGAGGAAAGAAAAGTGGAAGATAATGAGACTAAAACAGAAAAAAGGGTAGAATATGAGGAAAACATTTCAGAGTTGACTAAAAGTGAGTCAAACACGGAAGGAAATGCAAATGAACAAGTTGAGAAACCCCACGGCGAAGACGATAAAGTTACAATTGAAGGGAAGGCAGACGAATCAGAAAAGACAGAGAAAGATGAAGGCGGCAAATGTGTCATGAATGAAAATGACGAAGAAAAAAGGGGAGCCGCAACTGATAAAACAAATGAGGGTGAAAAGATCAGCGCGGCAAACACAGCTGCTGACGGAGAAAAGAATGATGAGGCAGAAAAAGAGGAGAGAGATCAAAATGAGAACAAAGCTGAGCAAAGTGAAGATGATGAGAAAAAAGGTGTAACTGATGAGGCTGCAGAGGGAGAAGAAATGTCTGAGAGTGCAGAAGAACCTGAGAAAAGTGCAGATGCAGATGTATCAGATAATGTGAAAATATCTGATGGAAATATTGTTGAGTCAGAGGACGTCAGTGACAGTGACGCAGCAAATGTAGCCCGCGAGACCGTAATGACTGGAGAGATGCCGAACGACATGATGGAGGCTGCAGATGATGAGAAGAAAGAAAGTGAAAGAGGAGAAATTGATGTTGAAAATGGAGAGATTTCTTCCAGAGCAGAGAACAAAACTCGCGAGGATGAGGCTCAATCTGAGGGTAAAAATGACGTGAAAACAGCAGAACACACAGAAGACGAGATCAAAACTGAGGAACCTGCAGGAGATGAGAGCACGGAGGTAAAAGAATCGACTGAGGAGTCGGGAGATGGTGCTGAAAAACGTAAGAACGACGAGGTTGACCAGGCTCCTGACACTGATGTGGTAGAAAGTGAGGTGAAGGAAGGGGATGAGATAAAAACTGAGGAACCTGCAGGAGATGAGAGCATGGAGGTAAAAGAATTGACTGAGGAGTCGGGAGATGGTGCTGAAAAACATGTGGACGACGAGGCTGATCAGGCTCCTGACACTGATGTGGTAGAAAGTGAGGTGAAGGAAGGGGACGAGAGTGTGGAAAAGCAAGAGGAATCTACTAATAACAACTCGGAGCTAGAGAAACCTGGAACGGAAATAAAAGAGGAATTTCCATCAGATGACAGAAAAGACGGTGAGGAGATGAAACAAGACGAAAATTGCAACTTATCTGAGCCTGATCATGAAAAAAGAGATTCAGATTTGATCAGAAAGAACGAAGACGTCCAGAATAATGTCATTGAGGTGAAAGTTGCTTCTTCGGGTGAACAGGTACAATCTTCAACACCCATACCTGTGGATTTAGATGATACAGCTCACAAGTTAGATGGATCCACCGAACCGTATAAGGCTGACAAACACCCACACACTGACGCTGCTGCCATTGATCTCTCTGCTGTCATGGGAGAAAATGGAGACACGGAGGAGGCGAGCAAGGCCTCGGAGGAAGGAGCGAGTGTTGTGCTCAAACCTCAAGCACAGTCATCATCGTTTACACAAAAAGAAGAGAGCGTTGCAGTGGGTAAAGAAACCCCAGAGGCCTTAGCAACAGAAGACAACATAGATCTGGTCTCCAACTGGGTGACCATGCATCAGGCATCCAAGTTTTTTGAGACGTTTGTCGAACCTTTAGATGACTTGAAGGAAACAGATGCTCGAGTTACCCACTTTGCCCAATCTACAGACCCTCCAAGACTAGTGAGTCCACTGAACACGTCTGAAAATGCAGAACAAGAGCAAACGGCAAAAGATGTGAATGAGTCAAGGGACAATAACAAAGAGGAAGCTACCGAGTCAGAGCTTGAGAGCAATCACTCTAAACGTGGTGAACCATGTGAGGAGGACCCTGTCAAAGACATACTGCAAGTGCAGGAGGAAACTGAGGTGACTGACTTAATACCAGAAGCAGAGAGTGAACAAAGCGCTAAAGAGTCTGACGTAAGGTCAGGAGAGCACGATGGACGCAGGGGATCTCTGGAAGAAGACAAAGGTCAAGAGGGTTTAATGCAGGATAACGCTGAGCAAACTGATATTTCCAAAACTGAAGTGGAAAGCATTGCAGGTGCCCATCATTCAGTAACCAGTGGCAGACCTGAGAGCGTCTCTGAGAACCAAACTGAGCAGAAAACGACTGATAACAGCCCAGACATGAATGAAAAACAAACAACAGTTGAAGAGCTGAAAGATCTGCTACCTTCATCTGAAACAGAAGAGCGGCACGAGCGTTCAGCTAGTCCAGACGGACTCTCCAAACTGAAGACAAATGAACTGAAGGACACAGAAGAAATGTGGGAAAAAAGCGGCGAGGTTACAGAAGTAACAGATTTTACAGAGGATAGAAACGAGGAGGAGTCGCACCATAACGAGACTCGACCCAAACCGTCGGATGAGAGCGTCAACGGAGACGGACGAGACGTGCGGCTGATCCAAGACACCCAGCACACTCTCAGCAAAGACCGGCTGAGCCCTTTCTCAGTGGACGAAACACTGTTTGGTCCGAGTTCATATCCTTTGCTGACTGCTGCGAGGACAGAGAGCGGACATTAGAGCTACAGTGACGCTTTACTTTGCTTTTTTTTCATTTTTAAAGTAAAAACACTTAAAATCAGCAGGGAAGGAGCTTCAAAGTGAATATTTTAAAAGCTATATAAAGTGCTTTTGCGCAGCGATTAGACAATCAGATGTCTACATTAGGAAAATAGAAACAATCTCTGTAGCAATCTCTAAATATAATTTTAGTTTGGACAGAAGCCCTCAAGTGTTTCTGTGTTTACATCACAGTGGCTTCTTAGATCGTCTTCATCCTTCAGTCACCAAAGAGAAGCTACATAATGAGCTTTGACCGCTGTATAAAATGTTCACAATACACTATCTCTTCCTATTGTTTATAACAAAGAGGCATGGCAGTTTGTGTGAGGTATCAAGTACAGCTGCTATCACTTATTACCTGTAAACAGATACTCTTCCACTCACACTGACAAATGATTGAATAATTCATAGGCGTTGGACTCCCACAGCTACGATGGAACACTTTACATTTGGGCAGCATCACGATGTTACAGGACTTCAGCTGTGATCAGACATCTGCAGGTGCCCTGCATCCACGTCAATGACACTTTAATTTAATTTTAGCGCTTGCACGTAATTATTTGTTTAGATTACCTCTAGACATAATGCAGTGGACCGCCAGGAGTGCTAACATCAATAGGCACTGATTTGTGTGATTATTGCTGCTAAAACTACCTCTTATTAAAACATATAATTAATATTTATTTGTATTGCCTTTTCACCTGATTTTTATGGCTAGTGTGGGTTTGTAAGGGTTCGTCTGTTCATCTGATATCTGTCAATGCCACTGTGTGATTTGGCCACTAAAAAAAAAATAAAAACACTGAGATGGATATTTTTTTCCTTGAAGGAACACGTTTGTACATTGAATTAAATCACACATGGACTGGGATTCACAGAGCTTGTATTTCAGATTCATGCAAACGATGTACACAAAAACAAACTTTGCTTGTCGTGTATAGAGTATTTACAAGATCTAAAAACCTCAACAAAATCTTTTTTTAAAAACTGTTTATATGCATTGTTTGTACCAAATAAACCTAATATAACACAAGACTAGATATTGGGGACGAAGAGTGTACAGCAAATTCATAAACAACTCATCCATATACAGTATGTTGCAACTAAATACAGTTTAGTAAGCAGTATCTATTACTCAACAACTTACTATACAGTTTTACTTAAAGTGAATTGTCAAAATCAGGCATGAATTAATAAGGTAGAGGAGGCCAGGAGCTCCAAGCAGGTTTAGTTACTGTCCTCAAAGCTGCCGCTGCTGCTGAAGGACGAACAGAATCTCATGGTGCTAATGGGATCAGACACGTACCCTGAAAAAGAGACAAATCAGTGACGACTGTGACATTCATGATCAGTTTCATTTGTGATTAATAATATTACTGATGTTGACATTCAAAACACAAGGCAATGGAAACTCTAAATTATTTTTATTATAAATAAATTACACGAAAACACCCTAGAAGCTAACAATGAAGACGAATGGGCACTAAGTCAGTTCCACATATATCGTCAAGAAATGTGCAACACTAGAGCATCAAATGTGTATTCATCCACAGCTGAAAATAATCACTGCATAAGAAGTCTTCAAAAGCAACAACCTGAACTTGAATCTGAATTGATCCCAACGCCAGTACTAAAATATCTGCAACAGCTTTAATTTAAAACATAAATACTGCCGCTGTACAGTTAAGTGAAGTATTCTGCCAACAAACCATTTCGATCAATAGGAGAAAACTGCAGGTTCCTGCGGATTTCTTCCAGTGAAAGGCCTCCGGACGCCCGGCGCCGCTCACTGAAAAATAAAACACATAAAATCAACCGTTACACATGAATCCACTGTGAGGCATCACTAGTCTAGAAATATATACTGGTTTGTTTACACGGAGAAAGACAGATGAGATGGATCCAGATGAAAGATGAAGAAATTCAATCTTCAATGTTCGACCTACTATCAGGCTGCTCTCACTTTCTGTGTAGGAGTGCGGTATACAAAATTGATGACTGATGGTTTGTTGGGATGAACACACACACACACACACACACACACACACAATGTGGACACTGCTTCAGTAAATGAAAGGAAGGAATTTTTAGTAATGATCCTCAATTTGTGAAAGTTCAACATGCACCCAGAAAGGCCTTGTCTAACTTGTGATGGAGCACCAGTTAATTACTAACAAGTCATTGTCCCACCACAAAGCCCCGCCTCCTGTTTCTGGGATCATAGTGACTGTTACCAGGCTGCAACTCTTCTGACACACACACACACACACACACACACACACACACACACACACACACACACACACACACACACACACACACAC
>JBBPCS010000375.1:6180371-6204709 GCA_037974645.1 Hollardia meadi
TTAATTTCTGACGTCCTGGTTGGGTTTAGAGCGATGGTATGAATTGAGGTCAGGTTAAGGTTAAGGTTAGGCAGGAAGTGGTTAAGGTTAGGGTCAGGGTAAGGGTTAGGGTTAGGCTGTACACAATGAATGGAAGTCAATGCAATGTCTTAACAAGAATAGCTGCGCAAACCTGTGTGTGTGTGTGTGTGTGTGTGTAAGAACAAAGCAAGTGATCAGTGTCCTGCTCTGTCTCAGATAGTCTGGTTGATGAACTGAAATTGAAGTATTTCACAGTTTTGTTTATCTGTCATGCAATTTTCACAACAAACATGTTGATTTGTCAGAGCAGGAAGGATTCAAAGGATTTATTGTCATATGCAAAAAATAAACAAGTTATTAGTGCAATGAAATTCTTAGTTCCCCATGTGTTGATGCTGCAACATCTGTGTGTTGTTGCGAGATAAAGACTTCTGAAAGCACCACTAAAATGCAAAAACAGTGTGATGTAGATGAGGTAGAAAAATGCTTATAAAAGACACCAGAAAGTAACATTTTCACTTAGAAAAAAACTTGTAAAAATGTAAGAATGACCTTTATGAAAGTTGATCAACAAATCAGATGACAAAATCGATACCAGATCTTCATACTACCGACAAAAAGCTCATAGTCCTCACTGAAAAAGGATTTAATCATCGAATAATTATAAAATATACAAATGATTTGCAGAACAATCAATGTGACTTACACCCACAACATAAAACGTCTCACATAATCCCAGTTAAACCTAGAAACTTCAATTGTTTGATGTTGTCCTTGTGATGTTGCCATATAGTCCCTTCCTGAACTTCAACATCTCCTCCAGGTTCTTACACTGTAAAGCCTCTTGCATGGACATCAACTTTGTATCTTTGGATAAGGCGAATGGAGATCCACTCTGGACAGAATGCAGCATCTCCAGAGACATTGAGAATGAGCTTTGTGGATCAAGGCAAACGGGAAACAAACAAGCCGTCCACAAACTACAGCTTGACGCATCGCCGGAGAACCTCACAATCTCATTTTTCAGCTCCCAGTGAGACAGACACTCTGCCAGGCTGAAACCAAAAAGCTTCAGCTCTTCCATATATGCAGCGGCTTCCGCACTGCGCTTCAAGTCGTCATTGATCCCAAACACGACGGTAACAAACCTGGTTTGGTGTTTGTAATTCACACACAGTGAATGCATGAAGACTCCATCGGGCACTGAGAGACCCGCATTGACCCAGCAGCTGCTTATGATGGAGCCCCTACCTACGGAAACTCCTGTTCCCAGTCTGGAGTACTCCACCACTGATCCAGCTCCCACAGAGCAACTGGGATCGAGGACGCTGTACATAACGCAGCTTCCTGAGGAGTTCTCAGAGTTTTCATCCGTATGTACGCTGAAGGCGGATGACAGGAAACCCAGCTCACTCCTCAGCACCTCATCTTCAGTGAGGTGAAAGAGGTACTCTGATGTGGTTCCAATGTGATAAAACTTTGAGTTGTTCAGGAGAATGACATTCAAGGGAGTTCCCTTTAAAAGGTGGAAGATTTTTTTCCGGATCTCCACCAGACTGCTCTCCTCTTTGGTGACATTCGCAGTGTTGCTGGTGTAATCTATCGTGGCTTTAGGGCCCAGAGCTTGGAGAAAGTCCCCGTATGCGTCTATCTCACAGTTCAAAGGCCCCAACTCTTTCAGCAGATTAAGAAGAGACTTTGCAGTATCAAAGTCGACATAATAGGTGCTGTCAGTGTAGACAAACTCAGTATCAGAGACAGAAAAACAACCGCTCTGCCTGTTACGAACAGCTCCACTATCTCGCATCTTATCGATGCTCGGCTTGTGCAGAAAGCGCAGGCAGGAAATGTTCTCCATTTCCGAGTAGGTAGCATTTTCACACAAATCCAACACAAACACTCCGTGGGTTGTCCCAATAGAGAGCGGGGAGGGGTGGGCTAAAGCTGTAAAGCCAGGTTTCTCAAACCTGACACTGTCATCTTCTGCAATACTGTAGAGCTCTATGTCATCTGCACAGGTCACCAGTATACCAGGCTTCATCTGCAATGGAAAATCCACATACATGGCTAGTTTGAGCTCCAGCATCTGGTAAAGAGGGTCACCCAGAGGCATGGCGGTGAAGATCTTCCCTAAGGCGCTGGCACTGGGCAAACGCTGACTAAACCCTCCTGGAGGGAGAGAAGCAATGTCAAAGTGGGAAACATATGTGCATCAAATACAATGTTTTAGATAAACAGCTGGCACATTTTCTGTTTAGGTTTGCTAACTGTGTTGGCTCCCTGTATATACGTACGTTTACTTATCTTGCGCGCACAAATGAATCAAAACATGGACTGATATACTGACTTGATATACTGTATATATTTTCTGGGGTTTCGTAGAATTGTTTTGGTTAATGCTACTCCCTCTCTTCATTCACCACCGCTGCTCGCTCTCTCTGTCTATATTACTCATTGAACTGGGGAGAAGAGGCCAACTTTAAATGGTGTATTAACAAGCAAAAGCTGCCAAATCCTGCATTGTATGCCTTTCACAATTCATGGGCATTAACATATTTTCAATTACTTTCTAATATACAAGCATGCAACCCATCCATCTTTTTTCTGCAGTCCTTTATTTGTATTCAGGGTTATAAGGAAGATAGGTATCATCACAGCATTTACCTGTGGTGCTGAAATGATTAGTCTAGTAATCAAATAAACTCATTGGCCACAATTTTGATCATCAATTTTATTGTTTTAGTTAAGATTTTGTGGTTACAGCCTCTTAAAATGTGAAAAATTCTGACTTCATTTAGGCCTATATGGTATTAAATTGAATCTCTTCCCTCCCTACACTCGTATTGAGTGTAACTCTTTTGCCAAAAAAATAGACAAAACACACAATAAACAAAGCTAGAGAATCATTTTAATTTTAAGCATTATTTTTTCAAATTTTCTACAGATATTGCGATAAAATTGTTATTGTGAATTCTTTTGTCCACAATAATTGTGTAGTGAAAATTTGACATCATGACACCCCCTATTTTGAACTGTGGACAGAATAAATAATTGCAAGGCCAATTTTGGCTTATTTTATAAACCAAGCAATTAATTGATTAATCAACAAAGTATTCGACAGACTAATAAATAATGAAAATAATTTTTTAAATAGTTGCAAACGTACCAGCATACATTGGAGGAAAAGCAGTGGAAAAATTAATTTGTTGTTTTTATTTAAATGTGTAACAGCAACCAAAAAAACAAAACTACTCAACAATCTCAACAATCTCAAACCTGCATGTATGAGCATGATTCTCAGTCTGCACAGAGCCGTCCCATAGATGTCATTCAGCTGCTGCAGTGCATACAGAGTGGAGCCCCCATTCCCTTGAAAACACAAGGTCATGTTACTACTACTACTACTACTACTAATAATAATAATAATAATAATATTGTGGTTTTTTGATGGCACTTAGCAGAAAACAGAGGACAGTGAGATGGAACTGGAGAGTTTCAACACTCACCTATTTTAGATCCAGGCGGATCTGAGAAGACCTTGTAGTGAATTCCAAGAGGAAGCTCTTTCCTCTCAACTTTCTCGCTAATTTGCAGCTCATATGCTTCTCTCTGGTTCCCATCCACAGCGGTCACAACCACTACGTCCCAAAACTCACCGGACGGCACCTCTTGGCCTTCGGAAAGAAAAAGCAGCAAGTTGTGACACTTCGCACAGAGGACAGGGTTACATCCACACAAGTACGTTTTCGTTTAAAACAAAAGCGATCTCCTTCAGATGAGCGTTGTAACGCCGCATCTGTCCATCAATGGTCCATACTGAAAACGCATATTACGTGACCGTACACTGGGCATGCGCGTGCCGGTAAAAACAGGAAGCAAATTGTCTGCAGAAAACACCAAAACAACGATTGGTATTTACCATTGGTAGCTACCAGAAGAACTGGTATGGAGTTGATTGTTCCTGAAAACAGGTATAACTTCTTTAGGGGTGTGACGACTCATGAAAGGACACGTATTCAGAAAGCTAACATAGGTGTCTGCGTCTCCGTATAAGAGCTCTAAAAAGCGAGAATAGTGTGGACGCTAAGCGTAAACATGACAAAAATTGTATTTTAAACGAAAACGTACTAGAGTCGATGTGGCCGGAAATACAGTCACGTTTATTTGCGTATTTAACGCTGAATGAACATGCTGTGAACAAACATGCTTTCACTAAACAACATGAGACAGTCTAAAAGTCTTAAACTAAAAAAAGATAGTGTAAAACTCACCTCGCAGAGAGTTAAATTTCCTGAGTTTTTCTCTTGTTGCAGTTCGTAACGTTGTCATATATTCCTGACTCATACTGCTGTTTCCAGTGTTGATTAATATACTCGCTGGCGCTTCACTGTCAGCTGACGTCGTCTATCGGCTCCAGTCAAATATTTATGGTTCCAGTGGCAAATCTTCAGTCTGCACCTGCGCAAAATTCAGCGCATGCGTAGAATGCAACTTCTTCTTACGACACTACCTGATCCGTTGCACGCATGCGGGACTTTTTTACGTTGTTTTGTGAGTGCTGGTTGGAATCGCTTGGCGGTGAAATTAACTAAATTATAGACAGTGATAAAATATTGAGTTATGCTTGACAAAGAGTTCTACACAGCTCTCCGGCAATATTTAGCGAACCGGACTATAAAACCTTTGTTGGATCAGTGTAGGCGAAAGAAAGTCATGCGGGTGGCTGAAAACTTTGTCCTGAAAGGTAACTAACGTTAGCCATAGCCAATTAACGTTAGCTAATGTTAGTCAAAACAGGGCTTGAAGCTAATGTTCTGGTTCACCACCTGTTACCCTGGCTGATTTATCAATGGTTGATTGAACTTTCTTAATAATAATGGATTTTATTTGTCATTCATGACACACCAGGACCTGTATGTATGTTTATTATTAACCATATATGTGTACAAACCATTCTTTCTCACGATTAACGTTATAGTAGATAAGTTAGAGAATGTACGTGGATGAAGAGATGTGTCTTTGCTTTTCATATTGATAACATGTTTGACATCAGAAATTCAAAAAGCCAGTGTTTAATGCACCGATTAGCTAGATATCGAGTGAATAACCAAAGCAAAACTTTACCACAGTAAATGTTACCACTGTCAAAATGCACCCCTTTTTTCTATTTGACTAGTGTTAATGTAAAACAATGGAAGCAGATTATTGAAACATGCCTTTTTTTCCTCTCTAAACAGACAATCAGTTATTCTATACTGGTCCCAGCAGACAGTACATGAGGCTGGTTGTTCTGTCCGAAGAACAGAAACAGGCAGTACTGCAAGAGTGTCACTACAATCCTGGCAAGGGCAACCACAATGGCGTGAGGCGCACTAGAGACAGGGTCATTGCTGGATATTACTGGTCCACTATAAAGGCAGATGTCACAGATTGGGTAAAGAGTATTTTTCATAGAATTGATGGCTTTCATAGTGCAAGAGCACTATGTGAAACCAGTGATGTTAAATTCACTTGTTCACCCCAGATTGTTCTATAGTTTACTGTTTATTCAACTTCAGATTTCACATTTTATCAGTCTTGTCTTTTTAATATGCGTGACTGTAATTTTCTGTTTTAAACAATGAATCCCTACATCAGGTGAAGTCTTGTCATCACTGTAAACTAAACAGCTCAGTTAAGACAGTGGCACCAGTTCTGCATCCAATCAAGGTAGGTTCACTGCCAATTGCTCTGAAAAGACTTAAGCAAGATAATGTGCTAATAGCATATATCTCCACAGGTGAAAGAAGCATGGGAAGTGGTGGGAATGGACCTTATTGGCCCTCTAAGAGAGACAGCAAAAAAGAACAAATATGTTTTCACTATGACCGATCTGTACACTAAATGGGTTGTTGCAGAGCCTATGCAAACCAGGTCTGCAAGTGAGGTGTCAGCGGTATTGATATCCAAAATGCATTTGTTTGGAATGGTCCGTAAAATAATTTCGGACCAAGGGAGAGAATTTGTCAATCAGGTATGTGTTCGGAGAGTGTATGTTTCACTTAATAGTAACACTGACCTCTGAATATTGTCCATGAAATAATTTGTAATTGTAAAGCTCATGACATGCCATATAATGCTAGGTTTACATTGCTTACTTTGCCTCATTTATGAGACCCGACTGATTAGGGTATGATGCAGTGTTATGTCTTTCTTCATCACTGACAGCTTAATAGCAGAATCTTCGAGGCGCTGAACATTAAAAATGTCGTGTCCAGTGGATACCATCTCCAAACCACTGAACAAGTAAGTTTGTAGTCACATTCATCTATTTGTTTCAGTTTGCTGGGACGCTGACATGAAAATGGTAGACTCTTTAACAGATAAGTGAATACAAAGCCCTAAAAATAATAAATCCCAAAAAGCCAGCAAGAATAAATTTAAACAAGCAGATAAATCAACAGATTCACAAAACAATAATATAATTGTTTTGCCAACTGCTATTGGGTTGTATAATCCATCCCTAGATTTTTAGAGTAGCTTTCTTATTTTTATTCTTTGATATACATATATTTTAATTTTGTTGCAACTGCATCACAATTAATAATGGATCTTTTATTGTTCAGGTTACTCGCTTTTTATGTATGTGCCCAGTTGTCACAGAAGTCTTTACAACACAAAAAAGGGATAGGTCATTATTGTTCAAAAAGTCAAATCTCTTGTGTTTGTGGGATGTGTATTCAGTCATTTCATTGTGTGTTTTTTGGTGAAGGACGAGCGCATCAACCAAAACATAATGCATCCCCTCAGGAAATATGCCAACCAGGAACATGATGATTGGGATGTGCATCTGCAGGCCATCATATATGGGATCAACACTACAAAGCATGTAGGCTAATTTACAACACATTTTAGCAGGGAAGCTTTTTGTAGGTGGCATTTAACATTATCTTAATTATTGTATAGTGAGTGAAATCTTCATGTGTTTCAAAAAGTGAAATCTCCATGCATTTTGAAAACTTTCTCAAAAATCAGAGCTCTACACAGTACAGTCCGTACTATCTTCTTTTCCACCGACATCCCCGTCTCCCAGAGATGATGAATGCGTGTCCCATGGGAGAAACGTTCGAAGTGGAGGACCCGGAGGATGAGCTGGATCAGAGATTGAAGGACATCAAAGCTATAAATAAAAAGGTGAGGAGTTGGGAATGTTGTGGAAGACACCAGGAATTGCATGTGTTGTAGTATACTAAGATCTGTCTACTGATCTCTTAGGTTCTTAGCAACCTCGAGAAGGCACAGAGTCCGCAGAAACAAAGCTCCCCTTACAGGAAACAAAAGCGGGTCAGACAGCGTTCCCTGAAGGCCGGTGATGAGGTGCTGATCAGTGAAAACTCCAAGAAATGCAAAGTGGGAGACGCTCTCCAGGACAATCAAGACCCAGAGTTCAACACCCAGGTGATGCAGATTGAACATTCCTACTCATTGTCCTGTGCGAGTGACAGACATGACATCAAGGTGAAATAATAATTTTGGTCCAAACATTTCTACTGATGGACTCTCCTGTCTTTCTGATTTGTCTTCCTCCTCTTCCTCATCTTTCTTCTTCCTCTTCCAAATGCCCAATTTTCTATTGCACAACACCTATAATTACTGATTTCCTCATAAAACCACTTTATTTTTTTCAGCCGATACTTTTAATTACATGCTTTACATGGATAAAAAAAAAAACATTTCACATTTTTTTATTTATTATGTATCAAGTACATAAGCTGCTGTTTATGCACACCTGAGGATAAGAAAGTCAAAGATATACTGTAGTTTCTTTGAAATTGTATAAAAACATCCACATGGGTGACAACATGTTTGGCTGTCTAGCCTGCAAGGCTCTACCCAGGTGAAACATTTATTTCTGGAATATGTAACTTCAGTGAGCGGGTAGTGTTTTTAAAAAAATTTTTGTGATGTGGCCAATATTAGCCAACATAAAAGTATGGAAAAGTTGCACAACTGCTTTTGTTTAATTAACCCAGATCGTGACGATGTTTCAGATGTTTCACTAAGATTACGTGGCGATCGATAAAGAAGTACTGAGGATTATTTTTGTTTGTCGATGTCACGTCATCAACAACAACCTACCTGCCTTTACCTGTGGTGAATGTACCATGGAGCCTCTCCCACTCTCACCGTGAGCACCTAATGGCATCCAATTCTTCAAGGGCCTCCTACCTGGCTCTTCCCACTTCCCTTTGTGTTTACCTTTCCCTTTACTGTTGCAAAGCCCTTCTATCACTCTAATCAAAGTCCTTCAGATCGTTGATGACGCTGCCTGATATCATATGTTTATTTATTTACTTCTCTTTTTTGTATTATATATCTTCTTACATTGTATAGTTTTATTTTTGCAAGAGTTTTTTTTTCTCAAATACTGCCTATATTGTTATTTGTATTGTAATATAGTTTATTTGTATAATGTAAATAAAGTTTTTAAAAAACTCACTGGCTGCCATCAAGTAAAATCTTCACACATGCGTCGTACAAATCGGGCAGGAACAGAACAGGCACTGACTCTGTTCTTTTTAAAAATTGTATTATTGTTTTTTTTAAATTTTATTTCCTTTGTTTTAAATTGTATCTTACTTCTAGGTCCTGTCATGTGGTTATGTTGTGTTTGTAAAGGTAAGGTGGGGGGTGAACAGAGCCTGTGGTGAGATGACCTGCAGTTGTTTTAACATTCTTAAAGAAACATAATATATCAATTTTATCAAAAATAAAGGGGCCAAAATTGTTCTAAAAATCTTTCTTTTAAACGGAATACCCAGATTTCAGACGAGCCATTAAATTTTACTAAATGGGAGTTGCAAGGTAATATTCAATTAACTTTATTTCAGAAGGATGACAATACAAAGATATAATCATTACAGTTCAGTGATTAACACAAATGCAGACATCTGAGACCTGCACTACGAAGAGAGTTCAACACACCCAGGATATCTTTCCGTTATCTGGCTTCACTAACCCTAACAATTGCTATCAAGCTAAGCGGTCACATGAAGGTGGTTATTAACTCGATAAGTCAACTCAGGGTTTCCTAATGTATCCATGAGCATGTTCACGTGAAAGAGAGGCAGTGTTTGCAGCATATGACCAATTGCGAACATGACACGTTTACTGGCAGTAGATTTTTACAAACGAAGAACACTAATATCAATTAAGAAATAAAACACACAATTCAGGCTAAAAGCAGGAAGGACAGGTGGCAATGAAGAAGTTAAAAAGAGAATCATGTGTAAATTAATAACCTTAATATCACTGCCCCATCATTAGGGCACACGTAGGTCTGAGTAGTGGGTTGAGGAGGTCAATTTGTGTATTCCATTAAATTAATCTGTTGCATAGATATATTCTTATGGCATGTGTTTTACATTTTTAGTCTCATCCTTTCAGCTGCAACCCTGGCAGTGCCAAACTGATTTGGGAGCAAATAAAAATAAAATATTTTAAAAAAAACGTAATTCTAGGGCGCTTTCTTATCATAAAGTGCAACAAGTACAAGGCTTTAGTGATTCCATCAGTCTCTGTTGTAGGATGATAACAATAATAATGGCTTTGACAGGAAAGAAATTTAAATGAGGACGACAGGAGGGGGTCATCCTCGACAGTAGTACACCAGATGATCTGCACACAGCTCTGATATCTATTAATGATAATGGCATTCATCAAGAAAATTGATTGGTCAATCGACATTACGGGCATCAGGCCTGCAGTGCGCTGTAAACTAAAAGTAAGTATCAAGGTGCAGGCCAAAACACATAATACACTCATCCATGCTTTGGACCAGAGGATGACTGACTGGCTTGTGTCTGACAGCATTTCATCGCTACATCATCACAGATGCATTCACTTGTGCTCTTTATTCTCCCTGGTTTTGCTGTCTGTGAAGCAGAAAGTGCATAACACGTAACACAATACCTGGAAAAGCAAGCAGAGCTACACTAACCAGCTAACCCCAGTCAGAGACAGCCAGCATAGGCTTACTGTTTCACTTCCACGGTGCCCCTCTGCTGGCATGTGCACCTATCACAACACACAAGATCACAAGTTACAGTGGGATACAACTCCAAGCTGTGTTTTTGTTTTGTCTTCACAAAAATGGTTAAGGGAATGGTAGGAATGCAGGGTGAGTGTCGGGAGGTGAACACCGATGAATGAGCATAATCCACTGGTCTATTGTGTTTGTTTTAGTCCGATCAAGAAACAGCTCATTATGGGAGATACTTGGCCATTGAATGTCAACGTTTTATAGAGTCAGTGCAATCAGTAGAGCTGTCGCCTAAAAACCATACGTCTCAAAATAAAAACAGCATCATTACACACTAAATGTACATCTTGGTTTACTTACATTTTAAGTGATAATCAGATAGCTTAAAAAAAACTTTATTAGGAGGTAGAAAATAAACTATATCAAAAGAGGCTGATTCAAACATCTCAGCTTCGACTGGTTTTATCTTCATCTTAGTTTATGCAAGATCTGGCAATAACAATAAAATCATGGCTGTCTCAAGAAAATATATTGCTGCGATCGTGTTAAATACTTAAACATACAGTACATGAAACATACTGTCTCATTGTTCTAGATCAAATTCATTAATCTATAAATTAGTATAGCACATACAGTTTTCCACAATATAGTGGCTCCAATAAACCTTAGAGGCTTAAAATCCAAGAGAGACTCAGATACACTACCTGTTAATCTTCCTAAAAAACATGTAGCAAGTTTGTTTTTTTTTAAACTACCGTGGATTTCTTTCTCCTTTTTTTAAGAGAATTTATCTCATTTTCAGAATTAACAAAGTCATTCAGAGAGAAGAAGAGGATTAAAGACTTACAAAGACATCTGTACTCTCAGGGTGGGAAACTTGTATCCAGATTTCTACAATAGTCCAGAATCTCCACAACAAGTGCACTGGGATGAAGACAGAGGGATGATCCCAATCCCTCCTGCTGAAGCTACTGCTCCTCCTGTAGGGGGACCATGGCGGCACTGTTTTGTCACAGGGCAGAGAGTGGTGAGGCCGCTGGGCTGTCCTTGTTGGCCTCAAGGAAATGGCTACAGGCAGAAAAGGCGCTGTAAAAGCCAGAGGAGAGGCCAGCGATGTCTGTGGAGATGTAGGGGAGAACACCCGGTGTGGCCTGGTTGTAGTAGGTGATCTGAAACGAAACACATCAGGTAAGACGCAGTGCAGTAAACCACTGCATCTTGCAGTTAATTTGCTAGCTTGTGTGTGCTGTCTGAGCGGCGTGCCCTTCTCATTTGGCCAACCTTGGTGATTGTACTGGACTCTTCCCAGATTGTGAAGCCAGCACAGAGCACCTCTCCCCTGGTGTAGTCGTCAGTGGGAGGGTGAGTGGGCAAAGTGACTGAACGCAGAGCAATCAGATATGGGTCCCTGAGAGGGACAAAAGAGGATAGCATCGTGAGACTTTATGAAAGAGCAAGTGGGAGGCAGTCATGCACCTGTTTGTGTAAAAATAGAATATGAGGTGAAACGGGAAATCAAGAACAAAGTGTGGAATGACATGAGCAAGATGTTTATTATGTACAACACCTGGCATCACAAGGCTTCCTCCTGGATGCCAGCAAGATGAAGTCCTTGCCTTTACCCCCTCTACTGACAGACGGTGTAGCTACGCGATAGAGGGTGTCTTCCTCGTCCGCTTGATTGATCACCTCACACTCCCTGCAGTGGCCAGACAAATGGGTATGTGATAAGATACAGATATTAAAGGTGTAGAGTTAAAACAGCTTCACATCACATGCTAAAACCTTTACTTTTGTGTTTGTTGGTTGCTGTAATCATATAATACAACAGATGAATTTAAATGATAAAGCTGGTGATATTTCACATTTGTGCAGTCGTCACAAATCCAGTGAAAACACCAAAAACGAACGATTCATTGATTCTTTCTTCCTCTATTGAATTGACTTTTTGCTGTCCAAAAATGATGATAATGCAGCTTCATTACTTTTTTTTTAACAAAAAAAAAAATTACATCTACTATAAACACATAAACACGTTTTTATGTGCTGTAAGTCTCTGGCAATAAGAAAAATATAAACTTCAAAATTAAGCTTATTCTACTGGCTGTATGTTGCTGTGCATGTGTTACTAACTCATAGTGCCGGTCCCACTCCTTTCTCCTTGTC
Source organism: Hollardia meadi (assembly GCA_037974645.1). NCBI lineage: Eukaryota > Metazoa > Chordata > Actinopteri > Tetraodontiformes > Triacanthodidae > Hollardia > Hollardia meadi. The sequence continues at coordinate 6,192,580 of JBBPCS010000375.1, forward strand.
AGGTCTGACAGTAGGTGGAACGTCTGCTCTGCTGGTACGCTGACGTGCATCTCCACCTTGAAACACAGCATGTGGTTTTCCTCCAGTGTGTACAGCCTGACCTAAGAATGGAGCACATCCACAAATAAGAGGTGGCCTCTGCGTGTATAAACAGGATTCATTCCAGTTCCTTTAAAGTCTAGCTGTTGTCAAAACTGCCACATTAATTGGTGGTTGCACGAGAGATTATAAATATGGTAATTATACATATTTAGAGCGTTGTTTGTTCTCCTAATCTCTGAAAATGACTTTTGGAGAAGAAACGAAGCAGGAGCATGTTTTAATTTTCAGCTTTTCGGGCAACGTTTTCTGACTTATTCTGTGTTATTCCACAATTTAATTAAAGCTACAGAGGCCCTTCCAGGACAGCCATTTCTGGAGCTCGTAATACACATCAGAAAGCATGCTGGAATCACAACAGCTGTATCTATTTAACAAGCGATATCCTGGATGATAATACACACAATACTGACCTTGTTTTTCTCAGAAGTTAATACCCAGTTGTTTCTGGCATCCATTAGTTTCAGTGCTGATACATTATTGTAGCTCAGGTACATCTGGGGGGAAAAAAAAGGGCTGCCTCAACTCTCGAACACTGTGGCAATTTCTAGTAAGCCTTACTAAGCATATGTGCCTCTATTTGCCAGAAATTGCAATACCTGGTTACTTGGATCCCAGGGTACAGACAGAGGCACTTCAGTTTGCTTGCAGGAGATAATGTATTTCCTGGAAAACATGTAGGACACAATGATTTACATTCAGGGACAAAAGAAAGATCCTACACTGACTACCTGACTGATATTCATTCTAGCAATGATCCAAACACATTTACACATTGAACGAGATTATACTGGAAGTGGGGCATTTTACAGCTGAACAATGAACTTATTATGCTTCACAGTCTCTGAACCAAAGACTGCTCAGCTGCGATATCCTGCTCTGCCAAGTCATGTGCTGCAGCAGAGTATTGTAACCGATGGAATCTGCTGAACGACACCGGACAAACGAAGCAGTGATGACTTCCAGTGTTTATTCGGCATCATGTCCTACAATGTATAATTTGGTGTGGTTAATGTATTAGTTGGCTTGCACAGTATATTGGTTTTGTGTTCTCTCAGTATTAGAATATTTTGCCTCAGGTTTAGAGGTGTGAACTAGATGGGAACTGGAAGGCAAGAGAGTCCGCACCTGGCGAAGAGCCACTTTAGGTTTAAGACATACTGTTCGTTCAGGACAAAGAAAATACTGCATATTTTTTGCATGTGGATAAACTTTTACACTGACAACAGCATACATACTGTCTGCAATAAAACACGTCAGCCCTCTGATATATCAGTAGGCTACAGAAAGAACAAAAGCTGATGGTTTAAGGAGAGATACCAACCTATCAAGGCGAATCTTCTTTCTGGCGATAGCTTCTTGATAACGTCTTTTTCCATCCTGTAAAACACCAGAAAACCTCATGCTGAAATCCTCACAAAAGGATGCAGATTTTGGTGCTGAAAATGTGCTTTTTTTTGTGGCTGAATCTAATACTGTAGATTGTGGGGTTTAAGGGGGTGACGGGACTCTTAGAAAACTCACCACAGGCTCAGGTCGTATCCGTGGCAGCGTTTTTGGTTTCCTGTCACTGTCCAGCACCTCAAAGGTCATAAAAGCACTATTTATATGGCGCAGAGGTTCTCCACCCTGGTAGGCCTCAGCACACACGCCCACCTCCATGCTAGACCATGTATGCAGGTGCATGGGTTCATAAAAAGATATGCACACACACAGACGTATAATATGAACTTGCTAAGACTGTCGGTGTTTAAATTGCAGTGATACATTGCAAACATTTAGTAGATGAGTTGAGAGTTATATTTGCCCTTTGTGTGATAAGAATTCGTCATGATGTGTGGATTCACCTGTGCTTGAAGGCATTGTTAACAATGGCTTTCAGCACCAGTCGGTCGCCAATATGAGACGGGCCACGAAAATGGAACATGTCTATGCTCCTCAGGGTTGGGTGAGCATTACACAAGCGACTAGATCCGAGATAAAGAGAAAGAGAGCAAGGTGTTTGTAGTTCGTTTTGTTTTGAGCCTTGGCATTGATTACAGATTACCTCTGAGGAAAGAATAACTTATCATACACGATGCCACTCTCATATCTACCATTTTAATATAAAGCTACAGCCAGCTGCAACCGAGTAGAACTCACCTCACCTTCCCTTTCCAAGCATGTAAGAGAACCTACAGTGGTCGTGAAAAATTAGACTCTCTAGGGCCAGTGTTTGGTTTGTTCGGTCTGGCTACTGTAGAAACATGGCAGTGCAACATGGTGGACTCCGTGGAAGAGGACCTGCTCTCTCTGTAGATATAAAGGGCTGATATATTGGCCTATCACAGATATATACCTATCTCCATATATGTTTTCACACATTTTTTTACAGAATATTATTTAAAGGTGTTTGGGGTAATTTCTAATTGTTAAATTCCAAATGAAGTGAATAATGTTTCAGCCCACTGATCATCATCAGTTTATTGTTAAACTGTAAAATACCACGCTCCCATTACGAATCTTTGTCCCAAGTCTTAATGACCACATTTTAGTTCATCATGTAAACAATGTGTGTTAAAGTATATATTCTGTATATATAAAGAATATTGTTGGATATGTCAATATCACAATTTTTTTACCCCTTAATTGTGGTTTTCTCTGGGGGGTTTGTGTGGGACCATCTCTTGGCTGGGCGCAGTGAATCTTTGGTCGTTAACTGGTAAAACTCATTGAAAAGCCAAGACTCCAGAAAGTCAGTGTGTCCGGCCAAGAAGTAACTTCGTACATAACTCTGTAAAACCCAGATTAAACAAACAAAATAGAATGTGTGAGCTTTATAAGCGCTGGTAGATGGATTTTTTTCTCCAGTTTAGCTCATCTCCCGTTTCCAGCCTTTATGCTAGACTAAGCTAAGAGACTGCTGGCTGTAGCCTAATGTGATTTTGATCTTCTAATCTAACTCAGCAAGAAAGTGATTAAGCGTATTCCTCAAAATGTCAAACTTTTTCTTTAAAGCCAGTTTAAACTAAACTGTAAAAAAAAACCACACAAAAAAAACAGAAGAAGAAAACACACCATGCTGCAATTGTAGCCACATTCTCCATCCAGGCCATGATCTGGCCCCCGAAGGTGCTGACTTGGTGGTTGGCATGTGGCGGTAGCACCAGCTCCACACTCTCCACTCGTGTCCTCTCGGCTGGCACAGCATCCTGATACTCCTGGCATCCTCCTGGTGAGAGCGCAAAAACAATCAAATCTCGAATGGTGCAGGCGCCTGGCCAAGTGCTGTGTTATAAAGCCCTGCGTCTGCTGCCTGTACCCAGTTGAGCTGTGCTGCTGCTCAGTAGGTCTGTAATGATCTCAGCATGGATGAGCCTCATCCTCCTCCGCTCCGCTGCCAGGCTGTACTCCATCTGCTCCATTTGTGTGCGAGGAATCACTTGCTTCAGCTGTACCTGTGCACACAAAACACACACACACACACATACCCAGGGGATGCTGAAATAGCTTTAGTAAAATGGTCTTGTGTCCATATTTTGCTTGTTTTCCCGTACCTTCCCAGCCTCCGTTCGTCTGGCAACAAAGGTAGCAAAGGCATGGCAAATCTTCCACTGCCTGTCAGTGTAAAGGTCCTCACAAGTCACCAAAATACCCACCTGAAATGAACAGAATCACTGCATTCATTTCATTTTTTTCTAAAACAAAAATAATGTTCACGATGCTGAAATCAAAAACAAATCCACCCACCTCCATACTGGAAGTAAAGGCTCTGTTGACCTTTGCTATGATGTTGACTACCTTTCCCACCCTGGAGTAGACAGACACAGATCCTTTTCTTTACTATCAACATGGAGCAGTGATTATAGTATCAACGCAATCTGAACGCCTCTACTGTGAGACGTGATGTTCAGTTAGTGTCAAGATGAGTCTGATCTTCAATGTCCACCTTTCTCTGCCTGCAACTGGGAGAGATAGCGGCCAACATTTCAATTTAGCGGCTAGTATTTCATGATCCATTCATTTATGAAGTCATTTTTTAAATGAATGCATATATTCAATGCCTACGTGGGTTTGGATTAATTGATTTTTGATGGTTATGCTAATACTGCTGCCAATGCCAGACTTGTAGGAGCAATTTCTCTTCCAGCTCTGGTGAAAGTCGTTACACATGTTTGGTCTGACGGCACATGATCTTTTTTGTTCTCCCCCATTGTGAGTGGATGCAATACGGTCTGTCTCTGCTACTCAGTTGGAGAAACACCTTGGTAGGGCAGCACTGAGATTACTACCTTACCCTATGGTGTGTTCAAAATGGATGTCATCCACAGATGCAGTGATACAGGAACAGCCTGCATGTCTCTCAGCTGGGGAGAGGAGAGATTACACAAATAGTTAGCTAGTGAGCACAAAGTCACATAGCATCTTTAAATGAGGCACAGTGAAAACTCATGCGCTGTAATGAATAAAGCCATTCAAAAATAATCTAGCACACAGAAAATCAGACCTGTTATAAATTTTAATTCCTTTTATTGGTTTATACAGCACTGGGATGTATTAATACATAATGTTATCTGTTGTTTCCATGAGACAATATTAATTTGTCAGCCATCACAGATTTCTTTTTTTACTCTACTTTATCCTGTGGTCTCTTTAATATTTTGGATTAATTAGAAAACAGGCAGGTAGGACCGCTTTATGGCAATAATTCTTTCACATTAATGTGATGAAGTGCCTTGAAATTCTCAAGTATCTATTTCGCCACAGAAACCAAAAACAGACCTTCCTGTCTCATTTATCCTTAGACAATGCCTCGACTGATTTTCAAGAAAATACGGCTATATAATGATGTATATGGATACCAAACATTTCAAACAATGATTGAAGATATTCATGTTGCCCACTTTTAAACGTAATCTGTAAATATTAATTCTTGACTCTGGAAACAGCAGTTTGACAAAAAGGAATCTCAGCAACTATTTCTGAAACCAAAGAAAATAATGGCCTTGTCCAACACTAAAACAGGTAAGCAATGATCAGAACTGAACAGAACATAAGAACATAATAACATCACATGGTACAAGTGTTATACGGTCACATTTTAATGGGCTTTTCTCATACACTGGTTTATCTACAACCCCCACCCCCCCCCCCCCCCCCCCCCCCCCCCCCAAAAAAAAAGTCGGGACACTGTGTAAAACATAAGTAAATAAGTAATTGGTATACTTTTCATCCACTTAATTGATTTTTCTAAATTTATGCTTATTCTGAATTTACTGCCAGCAACACGTTTCAAATAAGTTGGGACGGGGGCAACAAAAGACAGGGAAAGTTGTGGAATGTTCAAAAACACCTGATTGGAACATTCCACAGGTAAACAGGTTCATTGGTAAGAGGTGATAGTATCATGATTAGGTATGTAATGGGCATCCTCGAAAGGCTCAGTTGTTCACAATTGGATATTACTACATGGGCTCATAATTGTCGGTAAACAGTTCATTTGCAAATGATTGCATTCTGTATTTATTTACATTGAGAGGTTTTCTGATGTTCTCCTACCAGACAAGCAGGCTGTGGAGTCCATCCACTTAAGCAGCTGTCCGACACTCAGCTCTCCACAATGGTTGGCATGGCATGGCAGCACGATCTGGCTCATCTTCACTTCAGTGGGGTTTCTGTACCCTTCCTCACTCTCCTGAATGAACAGAGGGCCCTGCGCGGGGTCTGCTTTAACCTCTGACGTCATAACTCGACTACATGGACAGGAAACACAAGAAGAGTTTGTTAAAGCAAACCCCGCTTACTGTCCACTTACATTTGGAGTCACAAATGTACAGTAATTATTAAAGCGACAACCAGTGAGCCAAATGTAAACAAAAAGGTCACATCACTGAAAATGACAACATGATTGCAAGCTGCTTCACTTAATACAGTGAAATGATACAGTCAAATATGTGTTTACATCAGTTGTAAACAGAGGAGTAAAACAAACCTTTTCTGCATCAAACCTGTAACATGTCCTGATGTAAACATCAACCCTGAGTTTAATGCAGCAACTCAGTAAAGGGGCTTCTTGGAGAGCCCCATAGGCCTCTATTTTAATTATAACGGTTAAGATCAAAACATTAATTTGTCATTTTTAAATTCTTAAAAAAAACATTTCCACTATATCCATCAGTTGTGATAGACATTTTCATCTGAAATAAACTATCCATTTTGTGGTTAAAGGGTCTTTAGCACAGTTTACACCCACATTTTACTAACAGTAACTTATAAGTGCTGAGTATAAGCACCTCTACCAAAACACAGACATTTGTAATTTGTTAATATGCCTTCATTTTTCTCCATTAACTTAATCTGAAATACGGACCAGTGCTGCAACATAAGACGCTTTAAATCATCTGCAACTCGCAGTTTGTCTGAGGAATTGCTCAACATTTCTCCCCTCAATGAAGGATCAGGAAAAACCTGAAATGCCTATTTTGTAATAATGCATTTTAATACGGTGCTGCTTCTTAATTGTCAATCAATGCAATTTATGCACGCGATCTTTTTTAAATTGCAGTCTAGGTCTTGTCTTCTAGCACAAAAAACTATTTTAAGGCATGTCGCTAAACTATCTGTTGGGATACAAGTGTTTGTGCACTTGTCCAGTGAGGCGGAATGGTCACCTGTTATCGATGACCTTTACATTGACTTTGAGAGAAATGACACATTCACCATGAAGTTCAGATGCAAAATAAATAAATAAAATATCACTCGCACTGTGGCGGTAATAAAGCCTGCTATTAATTCTGCAAAGACAAGTCGTCAACAGTAAACACACCGACGTAGTTTCACCCTGAAAACTAAAAACAATAAAATGACTTACCCAATGTAAATGTCACTGCTAATGGCGAAGTGGAGATAAGTGCCAGTGAATGTCGGCGACAAAACATTAACACCGATTGAGAAACTGCAGCCTGCGGACCGGACCGTGACTGTTGTTTTCACCCATTCCTCAACAACATGACAACTTACTCAACACACAGCTTTAAAGGAGTTTCACCACTGGGGGGAGAGAGAGAGAGAGAGAAGGAGAGAGACTATCCCCTGTAGTCGTTACAATTGCGTCCACATTTTTAAGGTGGAACGGTAGTGACCTCATATTTAAAGGCTTTAAAGGCAACAATCCATACACAAACTAGACATTTTAAGGAAATTTAAAAAATGAACAATAAAGTGTGTGCGGTTTTGTTTTTTTTAAATACTGGGTTCAACATTTTTTTTTTATCTCGTCCATGCTCGATCACCTTTAATCCCTTGAAATTTTCTTTATAAGGCGAATATATAGAAATATTAACTCCTTTTGGTTTGGAGCCCGAGGTTATCAGACGAGTCAAAAAATATTGACTGAATAAATCCAATAAAAAATAATACTGTCAGTGAGAATTTAGAATTAAAATTGTCTTTACTTCCAGTCTGTTATTTAAAAAAAAAAGGTTTTCAGTGCACCATATTTTGGAGATTATATAGGTCTTATCACAATCATTTTATATTAGAAATATTCCTTGGATACTCATCAATTTATAAACTTGGCCTTTAGTTATTTTGCGGTAAAATATTATTTTGGAAAGAAAAAAAACATATTTCGGTTGATTACCAGAAATGTTCATTTACACTTCATATATTTAAGTATCAAGACAAGCTAACAATTACAGACGAGCTATTAATTTCTTTATTAAATTACGCTCATCTATAACGCAGCTATCAACGTCAAAACAACAAACTGAGAGCACGACAAAGGAGACCTTAAGGAGAACGGCACGCTCTCATTGGCTGCCGGAAGCATCCGTCAGAGCTAGCCCCGCCTTTTCCCTCCGGACCAGGCTCGGTTGAGTCGTCGGGTTGAGCAAGAGTGTGGTTGGAGTGCGAGAGGGTCGGGGCCGCGATGATCTGACAGATGAAATAGCGAAAAAAAGAAAGAGAAGGCGGGCGTCCACCCACACAAAACAATGTTCCCCAAAGGCAAAGGCACCCCGGTGCCGTCGGACGGCCAAGCACGAGAAAAGTAAGCTCAGAAACGTTTATTATTGTGTGCTTTTTGCCTCGTAAGTTTTTCCCTCTTGCTCTCTGTTGTTCGCTGGACAGGCTAGCGAGAGGCGATTTCCTCCTACCGAGAATGGAATTGAATGAACCGCCTTGTCTCCTCGCCATTCCTTCCCCAGAGCTGTGTTTCTGCTACCTTTGGCTTATTGCTGTCTCTCTACACCTCTGTAGACCGATTCCGAGAGCAGTTTGGCCGTGTTTTAACCGGCGTTTGTCTCGTATTTTTGCAGATATTTTTTGTCGAGAGCACGGAGAGGAGAAAACAATAACATCGCCTTTGCCACACAGTACATTGTTTTCTCTGTTGCGCTCTGGATAGGCTCCGTTTTTATTTCCCTCAGCCCCATCAGTGCCACCAGGATACTGTACCTAGCTAATACACAGCGTGCTGGTGGTGTGTTTTTTGCGTTTCACATCACGATTATACTCTTGCTTTAGGACACTCTTTTAACCTTCTCATTATATGAATCTTAACCAGGTTTTAGCTTGGTTACATAGTCCCCATTTAATTTTTTGGCTAAGGCTATTTGGCAGCCATTGTTCAGAGGGCCTGTACCCGACTTAAGTCACTTAGTGTACCCGTTGAAGAAGATTTAATATGCTGTTTGACGTTTATTTTTTTCAGTGTTTTAAATTAAAGCTAAAATGATTTTTTTTTCCTCACACAGGCTGGCTCTGTACGTCTATGAGTATTTGCTGCACATAGGAGCACAAAAGTCTGCACAGACATTTTTATCAGAGGTATGTGGAAAATGTTCAACCATACTAAAATGTCCTTTTTTATATTTAAACACTGCATTTTATGTAAATGTATTGAATGTGCTGGAATATGGAAGAACAATATTTTTAAAAAATGTATTCAATCAACGTCCATGGATCATTATTAAAATCCCCATTTCTTAGATCCGATGGGAGAAAAACATAACACTTGGAGAACCTCCTGGATTCCTACACTCCTGGTGGTGGTAAGAAATAATCTTGTCGTCTCCCTGACTGCAAACATGTCCAGGGTTTTTTTGTGTGGTTATGTTTGCTTCATGACCTGTCTTGTCCACAGTGTATTCTGGGACTTGTATTGCGCTGCACCAGAGAGGAGAGAGACATGTGATCACTCCAGCGAAGCAAAAGCATTCCATGATTACGTGAGTAGTGCTTACACGGGAAACTGTTACCCAAATTGCTCCGTCTTCTGCCAGAAAAGACAACAACGGTTCTATCAAGGTTAAGAAGTTGTGTAAATAATGTGCCTCCAACTTGTATAATGAGTCAGAATTTTTTTTGTTGGAGCTATCAGAGCAAAGTCCTCATAATCTCAGTTTGTCAACACTCGAGCCCTGACAAAATCTCCCACATTCTACTCAAGAGTGATACTGCTGCCAAGCGTCAGGTTATTGTGATTCTCTTTAAGCGTATAGAATTATAATGATTCATCCTAAAATGACGTCTAACAGATTTTTGCTTTTTTTTCTGCTTTCTTTAGTATGTTTTGCACTTTTTGCAGGGATGTAATTCATTTTGCATTTCCAACTGCTCATTTTTGTAGCTGCATTTAACAACCTAATGCAAATTGGGACAGTAGTTGTTGTTTTTTTTCTCCTCCTGAATTACAGTTGGCCATGTTGCCCTGTCGAATGATGCGCCCAACAATGATCTTTATAGGCTTCTGGGGAAATGATGCTGATGTCAGCATGTTCTGAGTCAGACCTGTCTAGTGCTCTCCTCTTATCCACGCCACACTCGAGGTCCCTGCCTCAGTTGTGAAGACGAAAAGGAACCGGCTGTGTGTTCCGCACAAATTCTTGACTTTTGACAAAGACATCCACCTGACCTGATGTTGCATGCTGAAACATATTACAAACATATTACTTGCAATGATATAATCTTAATGGACTTGAAACTGAAGAACCCAATTGCTAGTCTCGGATACAAATCTTTGTCGCTTAGGACAAGTGCATCCTCTTATGGTAGCACTTCCATATTTGCATGGCATGGGTGTTTTGCATCCTGATAATTATGCCATTTTAAAGTCTGTGTTTTGTTTTTTTTTCTCCATGTGCTGCATTGTTTCCTGCTTTGAGTCAGCATTCAGAAGGATCATCAAAAGGAGGTTTATGAGGATCAAAGAAACTATGAACTGCTTGTCGGTGGCTTTTGCCATTCACATCCTTGTGATTCTATGGCCTTATCCGAAAAGATGAAACGAGCATTGTTTATCTGACCTACATAAAATCATGATACTTTTTCGGGTTTTGCTGTATCAGCAGAGCCAATGGAAGATATTAGAGGTTAAGGAGTCCTCTCGGGATGACTGATAGACAGTCTAATTTGTAGATAGGTTGGTGATGTATCAGACGATATGGGGTTAAAATGGAGATATTGGTTGTGCTCTTTGTAGATAGAGTTGTCAGGGTAACGGGCCTCCTGATCTTGCAGGTGACCTGGGAGCCAGGAGAGGGGCTGCAGCGTGGCTCTGCCCTTTCAATAACCTTCTTATTTTAACTCATACAGATAGAGGAGGAGTGCATTTTGTTTGAAACCAACCTTTTTAACAGTTAGCCTGCTTCATAGTAATTAATGATATTATGTTGTTTGGTTGTGTGCTAAATGGCAGAACACAAGAGTCAAGTGTCACAGATTTCAGAATTCTTCATCTCTTTTGGAGCAATTATATTTTCAAACATTAATTACCACTTTATTTTTTTAAATTTTCTGTTTTAAGTCAAGGTGTGAGAACAGCTGGACTGTTTTTTGTTTTTAAATCACTGAGCAGTTTCCCATATATTATAATGAGGGAACCTCCTTGTACCAGTTTTGAAAGATGAAACAACACAAAATAAGCTGTTAGATTGCAGCCCATGGTTTGACTGCGACGATTTTCATAACATGGAAAACATTAAGCAAATGAGGGAGCAGCAAAATGTCAGTCTGGGCTGTGTGCTGCTGCGGCGGGGAGCTATGAGAGTTTCTGTGCGGCTGGCTCTCCCCGACATCTTGCGGCTGCCCTTCGCTCTGATGTTGGTTCTCCTTGTGTTCATTTGTGGATGTTGGGGGTCAGGCAAGTGTGTGTGTGTGTGTGTGGACAGTACTAGTCCGTGGACCATTGCCTTTGTCTAGGTGTGGGGGAGGTGAGTGCTGCTCTGTTAGCCGACAACACTCGTAAAGCCCTGGCGGGCCTGATGAACGCTCCCTGAGGGGCCCCATCACCATGGCGCCAGCGTCTGATTGATGGCTGTCACAGAGCTGAGGGGCAGATTGGAAACAAGGAAAGGGGAGTGGCACCATGGCATATGCCCAGCATCCACCACCGCAGAGGAGCAGAGGGAATAAAAAGAGGAGGGGATTGGGGAGGGAGATGGGAAGTGGAAGGGACCTGCTAGAAGTAACTAGAGAGAGAGAGCATCCAGTCAGGATTCAGAGTGGGTTTTATGATGTTGATTGATGGTTAAACATTTACAAGCTAAACATAGAAGCTGGTTTCTTTAGAGCAATGGTTCCAGTGAAAGAAGTGAGGCTGTTAAGAGAAGGCTAGGTCAGGAGCCGGCAGTTGGGTGGTCTGTGCCGCAGCCCAATTTTACATTTCCATACAAAAAAATTACATTTTTTCCCCTTCTTTCTGTTCGTGTCTGTCTGTGTATACCCTTGCTTTTTCACAGTTACCCCAGTCAACCTCTTGGTCATCCTAACCCTGCTCTCTTTCTTTCTTCTTTCCCCCCCCCATGTTTTCCCCTTTTCCCTTTGTTTTTGTAAGGAGAGCAGAAGCACATCCGCCGCCACTCTGGCCTTTTGTAACCTCCTTCAGTGATTCAAGAATTCAGGGAAAATTTGTTTGGCTGGGATTGCTCATGTGCTTTTAGATATACACACACATACATGCTGAATCATGGTGGGGCGGGGCGGGGGGGGGGGGGGGGCCCCCAGGGGGTTTGAAGGAACGGTCCACACAAGAGCCAAATAGCCCGGGGGA
>JBBPCS010000375.1:6204719-6223784 GCA_037974645.1 Hollardia meadi
CCCCCCCCCCCCCCCCCCCCCCCCCCCAGGGAGTGGTAAGGAAAGGTCCAGACAAGAGCCTCATAGCCCTGGGGAAGAGCTGAGACATCTGCCCCTTTCCTGTACCAAAAACTCGTTCATTTAGATCGAAAGTAGTATCAGGCTGTTTGGGACAGTCCAGCAAGCACAGCTGTGGGCTTTAGTGGGACATGATAAAGATTTAACACAGCATGCCTGGGAACCTGCCATGCGCGTTGCTTTTCAGTCTGAACAATTTCTGACTTCTACAGTGCTGTATATGCTATTCATTAGCTATCAGAATCAGGATAATTATATTTAGAAACTACCTTTAATGAATGAATTTATCTTTGTGTCAATGGGAACTTGAATATAAAAGTAAAGCCTGGGACATGGCTTCATTGCCATGTCTTAGTGTAGGGAGTGTAGTGTAGAGAGCCAAAGACATTGTCAACAGTGTGGACGTATTTTACAGTCTCAGAGTAAGACAACACAGTTTTAATTTGCAATTCATGTTCTACAAGGGTTCAGAGGAAAAAAGTCAACGAGTTTTAACACAACTTACCCTCAGCTGTGGCTAAACTAGAGGTTATGAACCTGTTTTAAAAGGGGAGCAGGTAATTATCGGGTATCTGTTGAAAACGATACATATTGTGCATCCCTACATGTAATTATAAACATGTGGCTTTGTGAGAGGCCTTTATGCTGTTTAGAGCTGGCTAAGTGTACCACAGGCCCTCATTTGAGCTTCAAAGTTTACAAATGTCAGATCTAAATAGATGTTATGCTTTATTAAATGAAGTGAGATCACTACGAGGGGCGCTTTGCTTGCCAGGAAGTTGCTAGTTACCATGAATTTTGAAGAGGTCAGAACTATTAATAACCATTTTAAAATATAATCTGACTGACTCCTGAGATTCATTGACTATGAAGCTTTATGGTATATTCAACAGGCTGCCAAGCAAAAATTTACTGTTGATGATGCTGACTTTACTGAGTGCAAAATAAGGGCGGTCTGATGAAGTGCCTGAGTCTCAAAGAAAGCTAGATGTTAGTAAGGCATAGGGAACTGATCACATTGCTTGCATCTAAATATGCTAATCAAAAACTTGTTCCTCTTCTTGCAACAATACCATAAACTGGCTTTCAACTTCAGGGTATGGCCCCTCCTCGCTCTAAGAGCTCAGTTCTTTTAGTTCCTATCATACACCAAAAGCAGTATAAAACAGTATAAACAGTAAAATAGTACTAATAGCAATGAGGCTACAGTAGCTGTAGCTAGTATCCTCCCCAAAGTGTTTATGCTTTTCATTTTTTTTGTTTGAATCGGTCATTAAAAAAGATTTTTATAAAATGAATGTAGGATGAACTATCTAAATAGTTACCCAGAATTCTTGTGTGTTGGTATTCCTATCAGGCTAGGCAGGCTGGACAGAGTAATTGCTGGATGACTCCTTCCAAGTTAGTGTTTGTGTCAGGCAGGATTGGATCTTAACTTCATTCTTGTTTAACCTGCATATAGATGACTTGTCTGGGCAGTTCAGTTGTTGCAAAACAGGTAGTGTTTTATGTATGCAGATGATTTGATTGTGTTTTCAACAGTTGTATACCGGTATACTCCCAATATAGTGTTGACTTTGACATCAGATTAAATGCCAAAAAAATATGTATTTAATCGTAACTCGATGGTAAAAATGGGGGAATTGTAATTTCAGGTGAATATACTTGTGTGTAAATCTCATGTGATCGAATAATGTCATAGTCTCACAGCTCAGCGTTGTTACTGAATGCCTCTGTAAAGTCCTCACTTGGTAAAAAAAAAAAGTATTCAGAGACGTAGTTGCTTGCAATGATGCCATGAGGATGTAATTGTGTGGATCAAGTTTTAGGTCACTTGTCATCAGCATGAATGTTCCCTCATGTTGAGCGGAGATAAGAAACCTAGTGAATTAACGTATGTGCAGATTGGATAAGATAGAAAATGTGAGTTAAAAAGATAGTGTTTCACAAACTTTAAGTTTCTCCTGACTGAACATTTTTAAAGGAGTGAGGGGATATTGCGGTTACTAGTTCAGTGATGAAATCAGTTAAAACAGACAGTGAGTTCACAAACATCTGCTGCTTATCTTGGCAAGTAAGAGAGCCCAAACGTGTAATTTGCATTACAGTGAACCAAATGGAAATCATCATGGAAATGGTGTGTTCTTACGCAGAGGACATTCATTGAGTAGGGGGTCCTTCAGTGTGGCCTAGGACACATTTGTGTACACGCTGCTAAAAGAATGTGGTTATATACATCCCAGACTACCAGATCTGAGTGTGTCCTCAATTGTGTCTTGGGTGCATTCACACCTGTACTTAGAGCTGTTTACTTGTGACTGGATCACCGAGGGTGCATGTTAATGCCAGATGGAAATCTATATGTGTAATTTTTTTATTAGTGTAATTTGTGTGTCATATGTATGTGTGTTTTTTCATTGCTTGAATTGTGTCCGTGGTCTGAAATAAAGTAAACTGACATTTCTCTTCGACTTTAACAAATTAAAAACATGAGACAAGTACAAACTGTCGTCATTGAGCAAGCACTGCTTCTTGTAGAATTGTTGTTGTTTTTTTAAGCCACCAAGCGTGTACATGCTGACCTTTCGGGTTAGCGAGTCATCGCAAGTCTAGAAGCATGTGCTGTGTGACATCTGCATGTTAAACTGTGAAAATTAAGAAAGTTCAAATGTATTCATGCATGGATTTACCAAATTCTGAGATCAACAATTTATACATTAGCTGGTCAAAATGGTTGAGAAAGCTCCAGGAAATATCTTCTCCTTTGTCACATTTACAGCAGTTTATTGTTTTTTAATAAGAGCTCAGATGTTAGCTATGTTTGGGGATTTCTGTCATGCATGTTGTTAAATGTTCTACAGCATCCTATGACTCCACCTAGTAAAGAAAATAGGATTTACAGGATGTCTGTGTCTCTATTTCCATAACCCAGTGGTGGTGGGGCCTGATGAGATGTGACTTTCTCTGTGTCCTCACTTCTCTCCCTGCTGTGGTATTTCACACTGGGCCTGCAGTAGCAGCCTGGCCAGATATAATTAGAGGAGGTGCAGTTGATATCAGAGAGTGTGTTTTGACCAGTGATGTCTTAAGAGCTCTGAACTGAGACCAGGTGTGTGATGCATTCATTCCTGTAGTAATCATTGCTTCTTTGTGTACGTCTGCACTATAATGTGAGTGAGCATAATAGGACTGATGGAGCTTCTCTTGTTCTGTAGCTGTTCGTGGAAGCTAAACCCCACAGCTCAGAGGACATTAGCCCATCTCAGATTGCTTCAGCTACAGGGAAGAAAAACTCAGTCAATTAGGAGCGTGTGACTGAAGCAAATGGCACATTAGTGAATTAGGGCTGCGGTTTGAGCAGGAAATCGGTCCGGCAAACCCCTGCTGTGCAGCAGCACTTTGGAGTCCCTGACTCAGTGAATCCCACTGATACTTATCTGATTCGCTGGAAACCTGGATCTGGCTCAGAAGCCTCAATAAGGACCCTCTCCCTTGCAAACTGGAGATCCACAACTGATGCAGGCATACCAAACGCATTTTTGTGCGCTGTGTTTCTGTCATTTTTAGTCCTCAACTAAAAACAGCAATTATATGGACTTTGATTAAGTCATCACAAGGGTCATGAAGCCTGGTCACATTGCCTGCACATTAACTTATTCTGATAGACAGCCAACAAAGGTTTAGCCTGCATCAGTGTGTTCATCCAAGAGAATAGTCGATTCCTCAGATGTCCTCCTCCTGTGGCCAGCTATGTCAGGAGCCTCGGTCATGAAGGGATAAAACAGATTGCCAACAATAAAGTTGGATTTCATTTGCATGTTAAAAGTGTCAACTTATGTGCAGCACATAGAGAGGTTGTAATGTTTCTGTGTTGTCTATTTTCTTTTCTTTTTTAGAGTGCGGCAGCAGCCCCCAGTCCTGTGATGGGAGGGATGCCCCCTGGTGAGGGCATGCCAGGAGGACCAATGCCACCTGGCTTTTTCCAGGTCAGCCAATCTCCACTCTGATACTGTCTTACTGTTAGGAATACTTCACTTCACTACTTCACTCCTACATTTACTATTAAATCACTTTATAAGCAATTATCAAAATTTTCTTAGCTGCACTTCTGCTGGTTCCAGCTTTTTAAAGTGCTGTCAGGGTTTTGTTCATCTTATGAAGCTGTAGGTCTCCACATTTGTGTCTGCACTGCTTTTTGTCTTTTGTCTTGCTCCACACTGCTCAGTGAACTTGTAGTAAATAGTCATAGACATTCTGTCTGCCTGCGCCCCTCCAGTGCTGTAAACAGGCAGGCGTGGCCTGGCCATTTTCCCTAATGGAGAAATCGAAAGGTGCAGCACCTACTGTAAATCAATATCTCATGAGGATAAACTCTTGGCAGGCAATTGTCTGTAACTGTGACTCTAAGAGGTGGCACACATTCACAATGTTGCTCTGTTTCCACAAGACCGAACTGTTCACTTTAAATCCACCAGCTTATTATGTACAAGAAGCCACTAAGGTGTAACTCATTACGTGATCATGTTAATATCAGGAAAGACATTTTCACATTGCTACATGAACACACACGCACGCTCATACTTTCCATACCAGAAGCTATCGTAGGAGGCTCAATTACATCCCTTACTCTGTCAGATCAGCAACATTAGCAACACAGTGCCGGTGTTTAGTGTTGTTATACAGCTAATTGCGCAGAGCTTAATTGACGCTGTTAATTCAGGGAAATTAGCACTGATAACATGCTGCATACAGCAGGCCTCTTAATGTCTTGACTGACAGGCAAAAGAGCACACATCCTCGCCATATCCCTGTCTCTTTTCTCTCACTCAAGGCTAAGTCATTTGCTTGCTCTTCTCTTCCCAGTCTCTCTCTTGTACTGTGTTCGGTACATGAAAATTCACATCTTGTTTTTGTACACTTTTTGTTCGCCACACTTTTTTTTTTTCTTGCACTCGAACTGTCTTCTGCCCTGCAGTAACCCTGCTTCTTTCTCTGACCCACTTTTGTCGCTTCTTTTTCCTTTCTCCCTCCCTCTTTTTTGTCTCATCCTCCCCCTCTCCCTCCTCTTATCTTCCTCCTTGCCTCTTTTATTTTGTGCGATGCCACAGGGTCCTCCTGGTCCCCAGGGCTCTCCTCACCCTCAGCCTCCTCCCCCTAACAGTATGATGGGACCTCACAGTCAGGTAACACTCCCTCTCCCTCTTTCTCTCTTTTTCTCTGTTTTTTGCTATCTGCGGTCATTTGGGAATGCTGATTCTCAGTGCTGATGCTTCATGCTTTGGCATTCGTCTCAGCTCAATGCTTTATGCTGCTTTTAGTATTCACACAAACATGCTGTCAAGATATTAGAATACTACTATATTTTGAGAGATTGTCACGTCCTTATTGAAATCTTATGGAGTGATGTTTTTTCTGTCATAGTCCTTCATGTCGCCTCGTTTTGCTGGAGGCCCAAGAGGTCCCCCCATTAGGATGAGCAACCAGGTAGACGTCACACTCACACACATCATGGATACAGAATACACAGCATGTATATAAAACTGCAATTTCATTGGGTCTTTGTGCCTCATCCCCGGTAGCCACCAGGCGGAGGACCGGGTCCTCATCCCATGCTGCCCAACATGGACCCTACACGACCACAAGGTGTGATCCAGTAGTATACAACTACATATAAAAAAAATATTTCCTGGCCTCTTCTCTTCATATGATTTTTTTCCCCCCTCCAGGCCATCCTAACCTGGGGCCAATGCAGAGAATGAGCGGCCCTCGAGGCATGGGACCGATGGGGCCTGGCCCGCAGGTAGGCCATTCTAATTTTCGGGTCATTTCATGCCAACTCATCCAGAATTCAGAACTTTTCCCACTTCATGTCATGGATTTTCTTTGACAAAAAACAAAATCATGTGAAAACTTTACTATTAAATTAATTGGACCTTGTAAAAATCCTGTAGCTCCACCACAAATGATTTTTTAGTTATGAATTTTTACACATATATTATCTCTTAATTTCAAACCTTTTATATAATAATTTCTGGCATGATCAATTAGTAGCATTAGAAAACACAAAGCACATTTTGTGTAAAGCACATTGGCCTAATCCCACCTGAAACAGGTTTGGGCAGATGAATGCAAAATGAGTTGCAACACAATCAGACGTATATAAAAAAAGAAAAGAAAATCATAATTCATCTCAACATTAAATAGTCAGATGTGATGGTGAGATTATGGAGCCCTGCTCTATTTGAAAAAAGCCTAGAAGAAGAAGCCAACTGCCACAAGACAGCCTACACTAATGGAAGAGCTGACCTTTGTGTTGTCGTGTTGATGATGTCACAAATTATTTCAGAAAAGTTTTAAATTAAGAAATAATGTATTTAGCTCAGGAACTAAGATTTTGTCCAGAAACACAGAAGATGGCATTATCTAGTATGCAATAAACCAAGCCATTACAAGCTGTAACTCTACTAAACTCTGTGAAAAACAGGCTCAATAGGTATCACACACAGATAGAAAAGCCTGAAGTCAACATAGTAAAGGTATCTACGTATTAAATAAAACCACTGAATGTAATGTTACAGCTAGTTAAAGTAAGAAAAACTAGCTATTTTCTACAGTAGTCAATTTTAAACGCAGTACCAAATACCTTCTAAATGTGATGGAACTATATTAATACTATACAGAATCAAAATTTGATTGTGAACACTAGTGGATATATTCATGTTTGAAAACTAAAGATTCTTGTTCAGGTTTTAAAAAAATATTTATTTTTATTAATTTGATTACAGTATAAAATCCTTCAACAACTCTTTTATCCCTAGGGTCTCGGCACACATTTCAACCCAATCCAGTGAAAAATAAGCAACTGGTGATGCTTAAAATACACAAAAATGATTAAATTTAGCTCTGAAAGCAAAACTTGAGACCCTCATAACTAAAAAGTAGTAGAGCTAAAGGATTTTACAAGCTCGTGTGAATTTAATAGAAGTCTTGACTAGACTGCTGCTGGTTTTTAGAAATTTTGTATCAAATTAAAATCAAAAATACCTTTGATGGTCTTGATGATCATATCAGTGGTTTGCTTGGATTCTTCTCCTCTTACTGCACCCTGGGGTTTAAATCCTTTAAAAAAAAATCACTTTTCACAGACAGTTTGATGATTTTTGTTTGTCTTCTCAGAACTTTGGTGGGGGGATGAGGCCTCCACACAACACCATGGGCCCCGGTATGCCAGGAGTGAACATGTGAGCCTTTTTTTAAAAAAAAAAAAAAAAAAAATTGTAAATGTATTCTTTCACAAGTCTCTCAACCTTAATGCATTATCTAACTAAAATTTCTACTGGTCTTTCCATCTAGGGGCCCAGGGACTGGACGGCCATGGCCCAATCCCAACAATGCCAACTCTGTGAGTGCTAATGCACACACAGACAGAAAAATTATGGTTCAGATTGCAGTCAGATCTCCTTCCAGAGCTGCTGAGGTCTAATGTGCTCCAAGGTTCTGGTCTGGAATGTAATTGTAGTATTATGTGTCACGGTTTCCACTGACAGTTGGACAGCCAGCCATAATAGTATTAGGATGATCAAATGATGACATTTTGAAGTATAGAAAGGGTTTGCACTCACCCACTTCTTGTCTCTAATGTTTGTGTTTTTGGTTTCAGATGCCTTACTCATCACCCTCTCCTGGTGCATACGGGGTGAGAACACAACCTGGCATCTTAACTTGCACATATCATATGAATTTCAGCTTAGGCATATACCATTTTAATATATCTTGTTTGTTTTTTTTTACTCATTCACCATAGGGTGCTTCTGGAGGTGGGGGGCCCCCAGGAACTCCCATCATGCCCAGCCCTGCAGGTTAGTGCTTCCCTGAGCTGTTCACCATTACCTTTTCCATGCACTATCCAGTACCAATTACATGTATGATTGCACTGTTTCCAGACTCAAACAACTCTGGTGACAATTTGTACACCATGATCAACACTGGACCCGGCAACCGAAATAATGTAAGTTCCTTTTCATCATTCTAAGTGTGGATATTGTGATCATTGAGTTAAGCAGAAGTGCTGTTAGTGTAGTAGGCATAACTCTGAAGACAGAGCCCTAATTATTTTGTATCTCATTAACAAACTAGTTACTTATGTCCCTTTTGCACCAAACCCCCACAGCCTGTATCAGCGATCAACACAAGGGTCAGCCCTGTGAATGTAATGACTTAAAGAAACTGGTTGACAGTGTACAACAGTTAAGTGGCCGAGGTATTCAGTGTGTTGTGAGCTCCACTGGTTGTTGTGAAAAGCTTGTACCATTAACTCAACGCCTCAACTACTTGCAGCAGGTGGGATAGTGATGATTTCCATGCTCTGGTCTGTACATCCATGTTGCTGGGCAAATAAATTATTTCCTTGCTGGAGATACTACTTTACTCTTGAAGCCTGATTTGAATTGAAATCTTACTTAATAATGTCCCATACTACCAGACTGCCTATATTATATGATAATAGTCTTGTATCTTTGTCACAGTGAGATTTAAGTTATAACCGCTATTTTCCACCGGGCCAGGCTGCATCATGTTCTGGCTGCGACACGGCCACCAGAGCTCATCGTGGCCATTCTAGCTTGTGCTTGTGATTCCACCAAGCACACTGCGGCACATTTCAGAAGAAGAAGCAGCTCTTGGCTTGGCTCGGCTCCACAGGGAAAACACACCTGTTATGTTATGTAATAATTTAACTACGTAGCCTACTTAACACAAAAAATTAGAAGCACAATCAATCGAAATCAACAAAATCTGAGCAAATCAACAAAACAAAAAGTTCCCAGTGAGGTACGAAGCCGTGTGGAGGATGGAACAAAACTGTGTTGCAGCCAGAACACGACACAGCCGTGCGCGGTGAAATCGAGGGATAAGATCTAGTAGCTATCAGAGGGACCAACACACAGATCGACCCGAGCCTCTGCATACTGTTGTTGAAGGGAAACACTGGAAATAATCTTTTTTTTTTTTCCTTTAAATAACTTTAAATTAGTTTTATTTTCCGTGGTTTATAAATTGTTAATTTAGCAAATTTCACTTAGTTGTGCAGAAGTAGAGCTCTAGTGTGCATTAAAAACAAGTTTGCTCAACCCCAGTATGCTGACCTTACTAAAGGACATTTGCACTATACCTGAGTATCAATTATCCACCCAGGAATGTACAGAAGAGATTTTTAAAGAACACAAAACAAATGCACTTTTTATACTGGTTCTGTTTGTGTGTTATTTGATACTGTAGGCTACTGTTTCAGCCACTATCTTGGAGTTAAAATGATCAGAACGAGGGTTTTTCTGAAGTTCACAGAAAAGAGTAAATGCACTGTATAGTAGCCGAGTTCCTGCTTAAATTTGACCACTTTTACTTTGAACCTGGTAGTCCTTGGTAGTTACTTCTAGTTGGATGCTAACTGCGCTGTGATGTGGTTAGTGAGTCCAAGCTGTCTTGTTTCCCCTCCAGTTCCCTATGGGCCCTGGCTCTGACGGACCCCTGGGAGCCATGGCTGGGATGGAACCACACCACATGAACGGATCACTAGGTAACACCACCCACTACGACACACTAACACAACGGAGAAATGGTTTTCAAATAAAATTAGGAAAGTTTTAGAACAATATATTGTATATCTCGTAGAGCCACTGCATGGAGCATTTCTTAAGGTTAAAGAATACAAACATTGTTTTTTTCATATTGTTTCATTCTTAGGCTCTGGTGATATGGATGGAATGAACAAGGTAAATATTGTAACCATGCAAATAATCTTTGCATTTAGAGCGTAATCTTGACTCGAGTGAAATGTTACACATTTAAAAAAAAAATAAATAAAAAATAACATTGCATTCTCGTCGTGTCCAGAATTCCCCAAACAATTTAAGTGGCATCAGCAATCCTCCTGGGACCCCAAGGGATGATGGGGAGCTGAGTGGAAACTTCCTCCACTCCTTTCAGAGCGAGAATGTAAGTCTTCTTGCCAGTTCCTCTTCTCACTGGACTGTAATAGTACTTGATGAAGCCAGAGGTACCGTGCTGTTGACCCATACAGCAAAGCTGCAGTCACAGCATATTAAATATGACTACAGTAGCAGTGCGGAGGGCTAGCAGAGAGTTTGACCAAGGAGAACTTGGGAGGAAAAAAGTTGTGTTTTAATCCTCTCTTCTCTGTGCCTCCATAGTATTCTCCAACCATGACGATGAGCGTGTGACCCTCTCCTCCACCCCACCCGACTTTGCCATCATTCCAAGGATCTGAACTCACCATAGGACACGGCCAAACACATCAGCACCGAATCAGGGACGGGGCGCCATTTTGGTTCCACACGAGCGCGAGAATGCTGATCGGAGAAAAAAAAAATCAGAATGGCTGTCGACTACTGCTACTCGCTCAAAATGAAGGACAATTTCTCCATTTATCACAAAGCCCAAGTGTGACAAAACCAGCTACTGAAAATGCATACATGACACGTTTTATGTTCTTTGCAGAGCCCCCATAACCCTCTGAGTCCCCTCATCCCTAGAGCGAAGAGAAAAAAAAAAATGGTTGAAGTTTACCTCTTGTACTTTTTAATTATTGCTTTGTGGTGCAAGATGTGCAGGAAATGTCTCTGCTTTTGTCACTTAAAACACTGGAGAGTGTGTATATGCATTGTGAGCTTGGAAAGTTTTCGTCTTGTCATTTTACTTATCGCCATTGCATACTGTGTCACAATCGTCAGTTGACATAGGACTCAGATTTTGCCTTTTACTCGGTGGCCACCTTTATGAATAATGTATTTTTCTTCCCAATGCACACCCTTCTATTTGAAGAGGTCTGTAATTGGAAAAGACTTGAAAGAACGGCTTTTATTATGACAAAATTTCACAGTATGTAAGTGCTCAGATGGTTCTTACAATGTCAAATTGATCCTGTTAGATCAATTCCAGTCTCTTATTGTTGACAGTGATGTGATTCTGCACTCTTTGCTGTTTTAATTTAAATGGCCAGATTGCTGTTGCATTCCGTCAAGGGAAACCAGACTTCGGCATAAGAAGTGAGTGCATGAATGCTGAGAATCTGTGTACAACATACTACCTAGTGCTGCTCTTCTCTATGTTGACACCTGCTTTAAAGATGTGGTGTATATCTCTTTACCTGTCTGTGCTTAACACTCTGTGCTTTTCATTGCCGTAGCCTTCTGTATTTCCAGTTTGGTTGATTATGATGAGATGACTATGAATGAGCTGCCCATTTTAATTTCTCATACATATTGGTCATTCATACTTCCCCCATCCTGTATCATTGGTCGTCTCCCTTGGCCCTCCCCCCTCTTGCCCATCCACACATTTTTTGTTTTGTTTTTTACATTTTGATACAATCTTTGACTACATATATTGCCCCAGTTATTCAGAGTTAGTCAAAGCTTTCTAAACTGATTCTAGTAGGTATTATTATAAACTTAGCAGCAGTCTTGTAAATGTGATGAGAATTTTTGTTCCATTTTTTTTTTCTTTTTCCTGTGAACATTTACGCATTATAAACATCTGTCCTATGTTGCCTTTATTTGCTGATATTTTTTTATTTCAAATTGAGGAAAGATTGCTTGTTAATATAATTTTACAATAACTTAACTTTACCTGTGTGGGCTGTTTTATTTTACCTGAATGTAGATTGGTATCACATTAGATTTAAAAGTTTAGAATATGCAACTGAAGCTGTGGGCATGACAAGTAATATTAAATATACAACACTTGAGTTATGCATACAACTATTCAATTGATGCATAAAAATACTATAAAGAATGTTTTGTCCAGGAGGGATCCGTTTGCATTCACTACCAGTACAGAGTAGCTCGTGGCAGAATACAGGTGTAAAAGAGTTTTTTCAACTGCCAGAAGCCAACACTACATTCAGATCTCTCCTTTTACTGTCACTGCTCCAGTAACACCACACACACCAGTATGTAGCAGGCAGGGTGCACCAGCGTCACTGATCACTTTTGTGCCTGCAGTGGTGCCAGGGGTTGCTGCTGTAGTCCACAGCCACCAGAGCAAAAAGAGGAAATGCTGGAGCATGAGGGAGACTTTGTGGCAGGGAAATGCACTCTGCATGTAAGAGCAAGTTGTATACATCAGTGTTTGCGTGACCGCTCCAGGGGGTCACGAGAACATACCTGTGACGAGGGGTCGCAGGTTGGTGCTGCCTTATGTTGCGGGGTCAATAGCAAAAAGGCGGGCACCTCTGTCAGGTTATGTCAGATTTTTCCTTTACCTGCCTATTACCATAAATGGGTCTCCATGGAGGGACCTTCCTCATTGTGCATTGATTGGATGACCATAAAAATGTTACAGTGACAGTCCAACAGGTCCTGCAGGCTTTGGATGGTTAACGTGGACATTTTGCAGTTCCCCAAACTGGCGTCTTAAAACATCACACCACAAACACTTTTTCTACACAAGCAACACGTGGAACGTCGCAAGTATGATATTAAATACTGAAACTGCTTCTTTTTTCTTTCACATGCTGTAAATACAAGTGTTTGGATGCACGCATGACATCCTAGGGGTGAGACTGGGGTTGGGTTGAGTTAGGGTCCCCTCGAGGTAAAAGACGGAGCCAATATAGTTTTCTGGGCAAGGTGACCTTATAACTTCAGGTCATAATTTAAAAAGAAAAACATCATGGTGGTATAGTGCTTTTCATGTCTGTTGCTCTCCTGCTGGAGTAAAAATGGCCTCACATTGCCCTCTGGTGGGCTTGAGTGGATTGCCAAGCTTTGCAGAGACCTCTGGCCATGACACGATATTAAAAGCCTAAAAGGAGCACACTATACACGCTGGCTTTAACTTTAAGATTTGGATGTTAAAGAACAGTCCATGGTTGGGTGGATCTGACAGCGTTCTGGTTCCTGTCTGACAATAGGAAACGAAGCCGAGCTGCCGCTGGCCACTCTCCACAGGATGTGGCCTGACTGGGCAGCAGCCAAACATATTCTGCAACTTCAGAGCCACAACGTTGGTGTTATGAAAGCTGTAGCTGCACAAAACTGCTTTGTCCACTACTATATCCTAGTAGTAGACTTGTAACCATGTGTTATGATCATGTGCTTTTGAAGTGTTTCTTGAGTAGTCATGGGGTCCTGTTGTGCTTTAGATATTAAGTTATTACATAATACAGCAGGGTTGACTTTTACAGTCACTTTGACACGGAGGAGACAAGTGTCAAAGCAGACTAATTATGAAAATACTATTATACAATTATATTCATTCACCACTTTGATAGCTGTTTATCAATAAAACTTAGACCTGGAAAAGCCACAAAACTCGCATTCGATTAAACTGTTCTGTAACCGTATCTTATAGTACACGTTAGATCATTCGCGACGCTGGCAGCCAAAATCAATGGGTGTGCAAAGATTACACAGTTAGGCATTAACTCCTATCAGTGCCCGAGCACCACCCTCCACAACTCACATGTATGCAACCTGGATTGGATTCATTGAACCTGCGTGACCCACATACAGTACAGTGCGTTTACCATTTATCACTTCCAGACGAGACAGCAAACAAAAGCCACATTTTCATGGAGGTGGAAAAATGCCATGCGTGTGTCAACATTAAAGCACTGCAGCCATTTTCTCTGCAGAAAAACAATGTAAAAAAAAAAAAAATATTAAAACCTCTGGAGCTTTGCAGACAATCTTATTCTGACTTAATGAGTCGGGGGGTCAGAGCAACACACGTGACAGTACTAGTACAGATGTGTGGGAAGCAAGTGCTGACAGAGTTCTGGTGTTTCTCATTTTAATAATTCACTGTGAGAGCAGCAACTTGTGTCTGAAAACTGAACTAAAAGTGAATTTTGTTTACGATTTTTGTTTATGATAAAACAAAATCAATAGATGAACTGCCGCACACTTTACGTCATGTGCTGTGTATAAACTGAGAACTTGATGCAGGAGTCTTCCAGTCTTTAACTTTATTATACGACAGTGCCAAAATTCAAAAGGAATTGTATTGTGATATCAGAACATTCGCATGAAATGCAGATTGTTTAACAAGAGGCTTAATACACATTAAAGGTGTCGAAAAACAAATGCTCCGACATAATCGAGAGAAAGCCTGCTTTTAAGTCACCTTTCATCAGATTACAGTTACCGGAGGTTTGCACTGTAATCATCATGTACAAAGCAGCCTCCTATAAAGTTACCTTGGAGCATTTCATAGACAACAGAAAGCCTTAGTGATTAATACAGATTAAAATGCTGATGGTATGCTTAAAGATAACTGAACCTGCAAGAGGAGCGGAAAACTTTCACCGTCTTAAATCTCAGATTTAGGACAGCTTTGGGGACATCTCTTGTACATTATGTGATACCTCCATGCACAAACTCTTGACTTGACATCAAACTCTGTGTTTCACTTCATCTGGCTACAGAAGCCAGCGGTTTACTCTGTAGCCGTCACTAAGAAACACCGAGAGGTGAGTTCAAGCTCAAGGATTGACACTGAGACACGTTAGGACAAGCCTGAAGACGTTACTGGGCCAAGTTTGGAGCAGTTATAATATTAAGTTTGGAGCAGTTATAATATTTCTACGTGCGCAATGGTTGACGTCAGAGATGCCAGAGAGAAGTGAGAGAATTACATGTACAACGTGGCTAATTCTAAGTCTAACGTTTTAGATCAAAACAAAACAGTATGGTATTGTGCAACACCTAAACAACCTTCTTATTTAATCTTCTCCAGGAGCGAACGCACCTCCAGTGGATTGTAGCCCCAAGGCCCCATCACCCCCTAGGGAACACAGAGCGAGGACTGTTAATGACACATAATGAATAACACAACGAAGAAGAAGAAGATATCAGCGTAAGACAGACAATGCTGCAATTACTTCTAATCACGCGATTGCTCGACAAAAGCAAAAACAGGATCAGGTGAAATAAAAGAACAGGAATTTGTCGTGGTGCACAGATCTCACCTTGTAGACAACTTTGCCAGCCTGCAGCACGTAAAGCCTCTCAGGCAGAGCGCCGTACTTTATCGCGCTGACATCACTCATTTCGTCCACAACCACTGGACACAGGGGCTCTTTCTGAACCAGGATCCGTGCTGCAGACAGCCTGTCCTCCAGGCTCTGGTGCTGGTTGATGTCAAAGTTGTTGGTGAACGCCCAGCCGTCTGACACAAGAGTAACAGAATGAGATTAGGCTGGAATGACACTGAAAGCTGAGGGGCACATAATAAAGGCTGTTTACAGGTCGAGGCATAAGTGCATGACAGAGTCAAGAGTTAAAGCAGCTTTATTAGGATGAAGCCCAGACTTTGATGAAGGAATTTCAATATTTGTTTTGTTGTGAACTCACCATTAAGATTGTTTTGTTAAAATATGATGACATAAGTCAAAAGACGACTTCAGGAACATTTTCATAGTTTTGCCTAATCAGGCAAATACAAATATTTTAAATTGCTGCAGGGATGTTTTTTCTTTAGGATGCAAAGTGGTGAAGGTCATTGATAAATATGTATTATAGGCCTACTGTATGTGTTAGGTTAAAGAAAATCAAGTACTTTCAAGACACAAATCCATCTTCAAACCGTTTCAAGACTATTTTTTTTGGTCCAATGTGGACTTTTACGTTTTTCAGTAAAGTGATAATAAAATTTGCTTTGTTTGACCGTCTCCTTCTAGATATTTGATGCATAGTTCCTCCGCCACCAACAAATGTCATGATAACAATGACCTGAACTAGCAACTCTCACTGACCTGTTGAATGCGCCTCGGCGATGTAGACCACTAGAAAGTCAGCGACATCGCGGAAGTCCTTGACGAGTTGCTTGAACTCCTCAAGTTTGAAGATAAACGGGGGTCAGGTGCAGCTTCCAAAACTCAGCACCAGCGGTCTGTTGCCTGCAGATATAAATAATGGAGTCCAAAACTTAAGGAGCACAGACGGAAATACAATTGCACCAAAAGCAGGAAAGCTTGAGTCTCATATCTCACCTTTCATGTACTTGCAGATACTTGTTTTCTCTCCCTCCATGTTGACCACAGGTGAGTCCGGCGCTTTTCCCCCCACAAAAGCCTCTTGTCCCAAACACAACCACAAGTGGTAAGAGGCCGTTTTAACAAAGTTACCAGTGGCAAATGTCAAACCCCAGTCTTCATACTTGAAGTTGGGATTCTGGGTCATGGTGGTCTTTTCACCCATCCTGAGGATTATCTTCTTGGCGAGGCTGGGTGAAATGGAGCGCATGATCCCCAGTATGAGATTGAGTCCCAGCATAAAGCAAAACATGCCCACTATGGACAAAAAGACCATCAGTTTTTGCAAAAACATCCCTGCGCCTTGGTGGTGAATTCCCGTTTTCACAGCCCCTCTTGCCATCTGAATGTTTAACATGTCCGTTTACGCCCACTCGGCTCCAGTTTGATGACGGCTGCCTTCAAGGCCTCTTTCTGAGCTCGTACTTTCTAGTTCGCAAGTAGCGAATCTACTTTGGTGGAGCCTTGCGAAACGGGGCTAAGTCATTGACTGTATGTGGAGCATTTATAGGGCTAAGTACGTTTACTCGTTTATCCTCGTTTGTCTTGCTGCTCTCTATTGCACTACAGTGGTTTTCAAAGTGGGGTCCGGGGACCGCCAGTGGTCTTTGAGGGAGTTTCAGCAAAACTCTTTATTTTCATAAGGCTATATTTACATCCATAACCATAACAGAATGTATGACTATGTTTCATACACTTTGTGTAATCAACCATCTAAAATCAAATGGGGGACCCTGTGACAATTCGTATTAAATTTGGTCTAATTTGGGCAGCTAGGGGTCCTTGATATGAAAAAGTTAGGGGACCACCGCATTACTGCACTTAGTAGTGAAATTAAATATCTGGCACATGTAGTATCTCCCGATGGTGAGTGATTATGGGTATTTTAATGTAGACACCTCAGAACTTTTCCTGTGTTAGGTCTGGCACACCTGCATCACCATGGTAACCCCCCAATGACAGGACCATCAGGCCATAAAACCATAACATTCATTGTGTATTTAGTTGCTCTTTAATGCTATTTCAAATTCAGAGAATCATTCAAGAGCAAAATTTGAAACAAAAAACAATGTTTTGCCATAAGGCCACTTCATCTCGAACGAACACTATCATATCAGCTAACAGCCACTGCAAATGATTCATGTCTGTATCCTTCTTGTCTTTCCTCACTTCATTTCCTTGCTAGCAGGTAACTGCCTTGTGCCGCCATTGGCTCATTTCATTGACATGATAGCCTATGTGCATTTGAATTTGTGCACTCTGGGAACTGGGAGGATCAATAGGGATCAATGGCTCACTTTTTTGCCACCACCATGGCCCCTAATCTGGCCATATTCCTGACCTTGTCCAACTACCTTCTACCAGATAGGTGACAACTATATAGAGGAAAGGACAAAAATAACCGGAACACATCACAACAGTCAAAGTATGCAGGGAATTTTAAAAGAGCTAAAAACTCACATCACATATACTTAATGACTTGAAAGTTAAAGATTTGTATTCTGTAGGCCTACATTTATTTTTACTAACAGGCAAAATAGGCAATGTGAAGCACCCTAACAGAATCTTATTGCATGTGACTAGACCTGTATGTGGCATTGTGTCATATTGTTTTACTGTTTTCAAAGTAATTGTGTCAGAATTATGTTACAGCAGAGTGAAGATGAGTAAAATCAGTATTTTGTATATGACTTCTAAAGTTCATTACATGGTATCCACTGCTTAAACCATCAATAATATAAGTAAATTCTCTTCCTCTCTCTCTCTGTCTCTCTCTCTCTCTCTCTCTCTCTCTCTCTCTCTCTGGTTGTCCATGCTCACATCATTGCGTTCACATTTCCAACAGCACGCAAAGGCAGCATCAGATCTAATTCCCAGTCGCACTTGTTTTTTTTTAACAGACCTCGGACCGTACTGGCAGAAATAACAAACACATTTGCGTGCGTATTTGTGCGTATTTGCATAATAACACACCAAAACCAATTGTACCATGTACCAAGGTTAATCCTTACCGCAGAGGTCCGGGTTCGATTCCACCCTGGGACCTTTGCTGCATGTCACCCCACACACTATCTCCCTCCTTTCCTGCCTCTCTTCAGCTGTCCCTATCGAATAAAGGCAAAAAATATATAATAATAATAATAATAATAATACACCCAAGTAGCCTTTGCTGACAGCGTCAACTCGATAGGATTTTCCCTTCAATGCAAAGAACACTAGATGGCGCTACCGAATAGCCTTTCCCGCATTGAAAATACTTCTCCAGATAAACGGCCTTCTCAACATTGGACGATTATTTACTATCAAGCACAGCCTGTTTTAATTCTCTAGGTCCAAAATCCTATATTATAAAAAATATCCATCATTCGCCCAGATTTTTTTTGTCCTTACACTTTTGATTGACGTAAACCTGAACCAAGGGATTAGACTAGAGAAATAATAATAATTCAAGGAATCATGCAGTAGAAATTATGTTGGCAGCTCAAACAAAAATGATGAACAAAACGCCTTCAATGCGTGAATTCTAATAAACTAACACTTTTAGTTCCTTTCACATTTTAATTTGTGTTCAGGAGGAAAGTGTGGATAAATATCCAGTCGTTTACCATATATTATGTAAAAAGTCTGCTTTGGGAGAATTTCACAGCCCGCCAGTTTTTGTTTAGTGCCCTATCAATGGCTGATATGATCTGATAAGTGACAATTCACCGCTGAAGATTGGAGAATACAGTTGTTGAGTGAGCTCCTTTTTTTCTTCTTCACATTTACCTTGGGTACCTGCCAAGTGTCAAAAGCACATCCAACACAGCCACAGCTGTCATGATCCAGATCTTATCCTCCCACAAAAACACGGACACAGCGTTCACTGGTGCTCCTGGAGAAAGAGAGAGAGAGAGAGAGAGAGAGAGAGAGAGAGAGAGAGAGAGAGAGAGAGAGAGAGAGAGAGAGAGAGA
>JBBPCS010000375.1:6230861-6243056 GCA_037974645.1 Hollardia meadi
GTGTGTGTGTGTGTGTGTGTGTGTGTGTGTGAGAGAGAGAGAGAGAGAGAGAGAGAGAGAGAGAGAGAGAGAGAGAGTTGGGTCAAAGTGAATGACAAGATGGACACATTCATGAACTCTGAACACAAAAACCTTGAAACGATAATAAAAGATACACAAACTTTTCACCGGCTAATTGGAGCAGAGATCCAATAGAGAAGTCTAGTGAAGAAGTTCATAAAATGTTGTTGTTTTTAGCTTTTTTTGGCTCCAGAATTAAATCTGTTGCAACACTGGTCAGCCACTTGTTGCATGTTTCCAAAGGTGGACATGTTACTTTGTTTTTAGAAGTAAGAAATCTCAATAATTGACTGAGCCACTGATATTTCAATGACTGTATCAATCACCAAAGAGTTGTTATGGTCATTTAATGCTTTCGGACAGCTGGAGACATACTTATCTGTATGTATACGTATCTGTGTGTGTTTGTGCATCAGTGCACTTCCACACACTCTATGTGACAAGCTATTTGTGTGTTGTGTACTGGTATGTCTGCTTTGATCAATAGATGAAATGTTTGCTTTGGATTGCCATCTGTTGGGCCTTCCAAGTCTTGATTTCTTAAAGATGGTGGTGTTGGACAGGTTACTTTAAAAATAAGAGTTTAAAGATTTGAGCCTAATAGGAACCAGCGTGTAGATGTCCTAGCTGGCTTGGCATTTAGAGCCGTTTCTCCCAGCTCAGTGATTAACCTTTACATCGAAGCCAAAACCCATCAAGAGGAGCTTCACTCACCTTAAACCTGATGAGATTCTTGGCGCCACACAGACAAGACACATGGGTTCACATGGGTTTCAGTAACCAATAAACCTTCCTGTAGATAGATAGATAGATAGATAGATAGATAGATAGAGAGAGAGAGAGAGAGAGAGAGAGAGAGAGAGAGATATCCCAAACTGGGAAATGTCTCTCATACTATATCACCAGGATAAGAATATTTAGGAAGAGTACCTCTCTTTTTCCCCACTGTGTCCTTCACGTGAAGAATGGAGAGTAAGACTTTTCTCTTCTCTCCTTTCTGTTTCTGAATTTTGACCATGCAAAGTCAGTTCACACATCACACCTAATTAGGCACTTTCAGCTCGTATGGACAGTGATCTAATGGGCATGTGCTTGAGAGGTGAAATGAATTAAGCAGCGTCGGAGCTGTGACAGCCAGGTGCTGAGCACTTGGCCCAGCGTACCCGAGCCTCAGCCAATTGGCAAATGCGTTGAAGAATTTATCTGCACCCTTCTCCCTCAACAAATTATTTTATTGTTCCCACACAGTTGGTTTTCATTCATCTTTGGCTAATGATAGACTGGGAGCATGTGGTCCATTGTTATTCCTTTGTTCAGCATAGATGTTCTGACTGGAAGTGTTCACATCTAATAGTACACTCCCATGCAATAGAAACCATCCAAAACATGACACACAGAAGGTATACAAATGTACGCAGATGGTACACAGAGCAGAAAACTTTAGTATATAGCGTAAAGAAGGACAATCTTAATGCGCTTATTACTTTGTAAATGCTGCAAATGCCTCTGGGTCATGACCTTAGTGACTGTCTGTCAAACTGGGTAACGCTGTTCCTTAAGGGATAACTTCTATACAACCCCCCCCCCTCCTCCTCCTCCTCCAAAACCTTTAATCACATTATTCAGTATGTCTCATGTACCTGGTCTAGTACATATGCTGTGTGAGAGCCGCAGATGGGAGAGATAGGGTGAAAGTCGCCTCACGTCCGAGCCCTGCACTCTGCCTGACCTGAGCCGAGTACAGCAGGACTAGGCCGCTAATCTTTAACAAATGCTGGGAGTCTCCATGACCGGCCCTCGCCGAGATGGCTTAGTCAAAACAGCCCCGCTGCTCCTGAACACAACCTCAGCCTCTCGCTTAATTCAAACGCTGATTAACTAACAAATACCTGCTGCTTGTTCCACAGCATTACACAGCCCAGTGCGTCCTCCAGCGCTCCATGGAATTTGACAGTGTGTTTGCCGTCCTGCAGACGAACATACAGGCCTATTGTGTTACAGGCCTTTTTCAAGAGTTCTTGGTATATTGATGCAAGATGTTAAGTGAGCAAATGCGTTGAAATACTGCACTGGATGAAGAGGGTATTAATGTTTAATCTGCCATTATTTCTTTCAGGGACAGTGCTTTGTTGTCTGAGTTGGAAAAGGACTATACAAATAAAAGTTTTGCATCGTTACAGCGCTGCAATGTGAAAACCGATGTGGCATTTTACATAATGGTGTAAAAAAAACCAACATAAAAATGTTTTGTTATCTCCCTGGAGGCACGCTGTAACACTTTCCTGTGACAGTAAATCACCAAAATCAGCAAGTGAAAGCCATTAACCGAGCTGCCAAGATTTGAACTGTCTTGGCTTGAGTGATTTTGCTATTAAGGTGATAGTTTGGTAACAGAGTTGTATCGTCGCAGCATCTCCTCCCAACTAACTTGGAGGGTAAAAGCAAAACAAATATTGATACTGGTATAAGAGAAGACAGACAGCCTTTTTTTTTTTAAAATCCAGTTTTAAATTTCATTGGTGTCCTGTTATTAATCATCCCCAACCACTTGCACAGTTTCCAAGAGAGCCCTTGGGGTTTTACTCCTCAGTGCATTTCCCATTTCACCAGGTCACAACTTTACCACCAACTTTCATCGGACACATCTCTGCCTCAGTTCAGGCCTCTTTCAGACTCTGACTCAACCACGACATGTTAAATTAAGCATCACCACTTAGCCTGTAACAGAAGGTTCTAAATATATTTTAACTATCTGAAATTACATCGAAGCAGAATATATTGCAAAATTCAACAAAAATATGTATGGTCTCAGCAGTTACTGTTAATATTTCAAATTTATTTTAAGTAATTTTTATCTTTGTGTCTTTGATTGTCTCGGTACTCATATGTGTTTGGATATAAATGGCAGTCCATCATAAACTGCCAGTATGGGATTCTTTTTATTATCTGTACATTTTTTTAAACGATTTGATACCCTGGGAACAGTAAATCTTTGCAATAACACAGTTATTATAAAGAATGCAGATTTTTATTCTAACTAGAAAAAAAATAGAACTTAAACAGTAAATATAAACTGAGTGAATTTAAAAAAAATGAAGCTTAGCATAAGGATGTACTTTAATTTGATGGCTAGAAAAGGCTGTATAGAGAAATATTTAATGTATAGCCCCTAAAACTGCAATTCAACAAAGTCAGCACGACCTGTTAGCCACGTCCTCAATAGCTTTAGCTGTAAATGTAAATGCGCCGTTTACTACATAGCGCTCACTTTTACAGGGCCAGGCCTGTCGTTTGACACGAAAATATGGCCAATGTAGGCCAGTGTAAAGATGTCAGTCTTCTACAAGCCTCAAGAGCACTAAGCCATGAAGGAGTCCAACGAGAGAGGCAGAGCATCAGTGTATGTACATTGCAGTGTGCCAAAGTACACTCATTTTACAGCACAAAAAGACTTGCACTGAGAACCCACATGTTTATGTTAGGGATGATGTAAAATGGCCAGAATTCATATTTCACATCAAATTTCTGTTTTTAAGATGGCTTCTCTCAATTTTTATGTGCAAGGAAACAAACATTTGCATTTCAAAGTTCTTCAAATAAAAAAAAAAAAGAAAAAGAAAAGCAAACCTTTTTATGGGTTTGGAGACTATATTGGAAAACAGGTCAGGGGCGAAATTAATATTTTTTTTTTATGGTTTGTAAAAGAGCTTCACAATGAATGCCAGGTTATGTGAAAGGCTTGCCACATGGTATAGGCCAGAGCCCTTCGAGGTTCCCTCTTTATTAAGCCCTTACACTCTCAGGCCGAGAGCAGCCAAACAAAACACATGGCAGAGTCCAAGATGATGATCATGATGATGATGAAGAATAATTTCTTTCTTTCCGCCTTTTATCGTCTGATTAGGCTCCTTCTCACCACTCACCCGTCCAAAAATCTGACAACTAACTAACTTAATTGTTTTTTCTTTTGGGTTTTATCACAATCAAGTGTATAACTAAATGAGTACTCAAAGCCATTTCCGTTTGCTTGTTTTTTGCTGTTCCTTTATTTTTGACTCTATTCAAGGATGAATGCAACTATGGTCCCTATCCAGAATCTAACTGGGGAAGTTGCACTCACAGTATTTATAGTATGTGTCTCTATTTATACATTTATGTATGTACATTATGATTTAATATAAACGGATGTAGTTTTTAAGTTAAGTCAAGTTTTCATTGGATGTGTCATATTTTACATTAGAAAGTGGACTAACTTCAACTATGTGACACTGTGCACACATACTGTGGATACTGTTGAAAATCGATCGTACAGAGGTTTCAATTTTGATCATCGAAATCAAAAGCAGGATTGCCAATTCTCCCAATATTTCCACCATGCATGTCCAGTGCACATCCGAAGCAAACAAAAGAAAAGCAAGACTTAAAAGACGACACAGAAGAAGTTAGCCTTGACTAGAAATTCCACAGAGCTTTCTAGCAGAAAGCGCTTTCTGACAGAAAGCCTTGTATGTCAGAGAGCATATAAAATGTCACAAATTACATAGTGGCAGTACATCCCTGTGTAGAAGTGGGTTGTGATCAGGATTTGTGCCTCGGAGACTGGGGTTTGTAACCCGAAGGCTGCTCTGTTTCCCCTTTTTTTCCAGTAATTATTTTATTGTTTTGGTCACACTTTTGTTAGGTTTAGGCACCACAAACACTTGGTTACGTTCCAGAAAACATCATGGTTTGGGTTAAAAATACACCCTTTCACAATGTTTAACACATTACAATAATATTTCTTGAAGAAAGCCTTCAAGGCTAACTTCTCCCATGTGCTCCTGTGTGCACGAAGACGATCAACTCACTCGTACTGGAAGTACCGGAGGATGTTGGTTTCATTTTCTTTTTTAGAGATCCTTTATTGATCTGTTGGGACAGATTTACGAAACTGAACTTTGAAATGTGTTCTCTATTTTTCTCTCCTTTGCTGTTTATTGTTGAATTACCAAAGGGTGCTGGTATCATTATTTTCTGTTCTGTTCTGGATTCATTATTTTTGGTGAATATTATTTGAATTTGCATATCCTTAAAATGCAAAACAGTCCCGAGTCAAGCTGTTATAAAACAACTCAATGGAAATGGAAATTGTCAGGACAAAATAAAACCAATGTTGATCTTTACAAATACAGATGCCATAGGTATAAATGGAAGATTGAATCGGATTGAATCATGACCTCAAAATCAAAAGTCAATTTGAATCGTGGATTTAGCGAATTGTGACATCCTACTATATCAACTTTAAATATGTCATGAGATTTGTTGTTTTCCCCACATTATTGTGGTCACTTTCTTAATGTCGTTTGGATGGTATTATTTACAACGTGATATGTACTGTATGTGACATACATGGACATGTGATACACAAAATATATTTCGGGAACTAAATATGTGCAAACAACCTATAAGTAGGATCTGTGGGAAACCTGATTTATCGTCAATGCAAACCTTAGGTAACACTCTTGGTCTACAGGTGATTGATGATGTGTATTGTCTTAAGTTTCCACCATATGTCTTTGTCCCACATGTGATGTGGATACGTTTAAACAATAAACTATGAGATCTTGTTAAAGCGCCAAATTCAAACATACAAGTCCTTGTTTATGTGCTGTTCACAGTTATTTCGATGTTACTGAAGGTGCTGAGGCTGACCCGCAGTCGCACAAGGTGACAGGCTCTGACTCTGAAATCCTTTTACTACTGAGACATAACTCACTTTGGCTGTTGGCTGACTCACTTAGTGGAGGGACGCAGCGAGAGCAGAAATCATAATAAAAGGAATCTTGTTACAGTCATTAAACAAGAGAAGGGAAAACACGGGAGGGCTTTAATGCCTGGACATCTGAAATGCTTACGCAGTGAGAATATATTTGCTCATAAAGCTCTTTGATGGTGGCCCTGTCCGTTCCAACACAGAGCGCTGCTGTCTGTGTAAATAGCTGTGTATTGACCTCCCACCACACAAGATTGAATGTGTTTCCATAGGTGTCATTTGGTACCATTTTGGGTTTTTACAGGCCCCACTGTACCTTTAGTGGCTGTAACCATGGGGGGTGCGGGAGTCCTGCCACCACTGCTCAAACAGCGGGCTCTTCCTGCGGTTGTAGAGAGAGAAGAGAGGTGAACTGCAGCCCCCTCCTCCTTCATCGTCCTCACAGCAGCATTATGGAGCTCTGTTTGATGTGGAGTGATATATAAAGTCTGGTGAACTGTCCATCTCAAGTTACCTAGAGTGCATGTTCCTGTCTCTATGTACGATCTGTGTTTGTGTGTATGTGTGTGAGTGCGGTTGTAAGGGGGGCCGGTCCTCCGTGCCAAAAACCTTTGGTAAATGAGGACTCCCCACACAATAATAGAATGGTATTGCTGACTTCCTTAGGTATGTGTGGTTTGAAACTCAACACAGGTTTGCTCAGTGGGGCCCTTCTTATTTATTCTATATATCTATGAAAACCTTAATACTGCAGTGCCCTGGAGAAGGTCCCCTTTCAACCCAGATTACGGTCATTTTTCAGCCAAGTTAATGCTTTTTGGTGGCAGATGTTGACTGCAGTGCAATAGCAAATCTTTCGTACAGAATATTAACCATTTTGTGTCACAACAACATAATCCTTTGAGTCTTATGAATTTTTTTTTTTCTTGAACCTATTTTCAGTTAGTCACTATTCACAAATCAAGTTGAGTGATCTTCCTCATTTCCTCATTGTGAGATAACTTCTTCTTTTTTTTAAGAAAAAGTCTCACATCTCACTTCATAACCCAACTGCAGTGCATCATCAGGTAACGATGATGAATGCGGTGACATGACTGGGCATTGTTATAGTGTACTCTATCTGGTGTGATTTGCCCTGTGTATAAGGAAACATTTGTTTTGAGGATTCTCCGAAGGATTTCCCTTATGACTGAGTGAATCATCTTACTTTGTGTGCTCAAACGTCAGGTTTAGAAACCGGTGACATGAAACAACATCAATAATGTAATCATAATAAAGGCTTCCCTTCTGCGCCTCTGCTGTCAAAGCAGATTGTGGAGATTGTTGAAAAACTCATTTTCTTCAGAGAGTTCCATTTTGGGGGTGAGTTAACCCCTAATAATCCTGACTAGCTAATATTCATCGTGGACACTGTGGAGAAACACCGGTCTCAACTTTAACTAGAAACTTCAAAAGCCAAAGCAATTACTATGCATGCTTTGAACATATCCTTTTTCACAAAGCAACATTCCATTATTCTTCCTGCACTAAAACTAGAAAAAGTAACAAAGAAGTAGGAAGTGAAATTGGATTCCTCTTTTGGTTTCCAAAACATCTGGTTTGGTCCTTGTTTTAAACAACTAGCATCCCTTCTGAGACTAACAGAAGGTTATTTGCACTCTGTGTAGGTAACAAAATAATCATTTTCAAATGTTGCTTCGGTCAAATGTGATCTAATTACCGACCTAAATTCCACCTCTCGGTTGGACCACCAACTATCAAGGGAATTTTCCTCTAAACATTTTCCTAACTATTCATTTATTTCTCCCCCACTGCTGCCTCTAAACCATTAAAGATACAGTAATTGCTGCAAATTGATCACTTCTTTTACAGAAGTCATATAAATCTCCACTCTTGTCGAACTGTAATCGATGGCAGGAGCTGATGCTGGTCCAGGCAAAGAGACGATATCTGTCAGACGGGCCTCAACGTGTCTGCTACATGGAGATAGTCTTATGTTCTGTGGTTGAGCTTGGCCACTGTCATTTCCGAGGAATTTCCTGCCATCTGTGTTCAATCGGAATCTCTCACAGATTTGGGATTGCTTGTAAATATTGGGTGCCGTCTGACGAAGACTGAAGTATTACTTTGAGTTTTGCAGCGACAGCCTCTCGCACTAACACGAATAGGCCACAGCAGCGGGGATGAGCTAGGCTAACAAAGCTTATTAATGGGAGCTACAGTGGTTTTACAGACATTCACGATTCCCATACAGTGTATCCTAATGACTCTGACTTTTTCTATTGCACCACTGTTACACATATAGCTTTCAGTGAATTGGATGGATCACCATGAAGTTTGGTACAGATGCTCATGTCCCCCTCAGGATGAATTGTATTCACTTCGGCTCTCCCTTACCAGAGATTTATCTGGCAGTGAGGGGCTTAATCAGAATTGTGGGAACTTGGGGAGGGGCTTCTAGTATAAGTAAAAGTCCCTCACTGCAGAATTAACTTTAAATAATTGCAAAACCAATGACATTTCCATCAACATACCAAACTTAGATAGTGAACATGGTAAACATTGTACCTGCGAAACATCAGCATGTTAGCATTGTCATTGTGAGCATGTTGCCATGCTAGCATTAGCACTAAGCTCAAAGCTCAAATCTATCTGAGCTTCTCTCAAAATAAAGATGTTTGGAAAAATACAACTTGTTAATATGTCTTTGTTCTTGTTGTTGTAGGTAACATATATATATATATATTTTCATTTAATTCTTAACTTGGCTAGCCAACATCTTAACTACTTGATCACATTTTTCTGCTTTTCCAGAAACATGAGTTATTTAACCAACTGGACAATCAAACTAATTAAGTCTTAACATACACAAGTTTTGCAATATGAACATGATATCCAAACATCCAAATATTGAATTCTTGATAATAGAAAGAATCATCATAATAATCCAAGTGACAAATTTGTGCAAAATGCCCCGAAATAACAAACTTAACTCGAGTATTTATAGTCTTTTTTTTTTTCTTTTACAGATTACTTTTTTCATTACCCAGTAATTAGGAACTATTACAATTTTTGGTCATGATATGAAGAAACAAACATTGAATGGAAATGGAAAACTTAGAGAAGTAAAATTGTGCTATCACAAGTCTCTTTTGTCCCTTTGTGACATATAATACAATTCAGCATGAGAATAAAGCCCTCATTACGAATGACCTCTGTTTGACAAAAGTTATTTTCCGAACTCAGCCGTTCTGTTTTTTGGGGACATCTGCTGTGTTTTGATACAACTTAAGTGGGCACATGGACAAACTGAGGCCTATATTGTTCAGATGGGGGAAGCACAATTTCTGTGTTAAATAGGCATGTTTATGTTTTTACACCAGATTGATACACACTGTTTATTAGGGAACGCACCCACAGACAAAAAGACAGGCACTCAAAAGTAACTCATCTCAAACTTTTCAAATATAAACTGATTTAAGAAGTTTCAAAGTGCTTTGTAACATTATTTCTGTTTAGTTGTTGCAGGAAATAACTTCTGCTGAGAAGTGCACCACTCGCACCTTTAACTGAGGGTGTGGTGCGTCCAGTGCACGTCAGTCCTCTGGACCGGCTGCATTGCTCTGCCAGTATTTACTGCTGCCTCCCAAAACAGAGCAGCCTCTTGTTTGGCTTTGAAGCACCTCCTGATCCCATGCCAGGTTTCAGCACTGTTGGCCGGGGTCCGGAGCCATGTTGTTCACCAGCCCTATAAAGGTGTCTGTCACGAAGCCAGACGTCCCTGTCACGTCTGCCAGCCATGTGCATCACGTCTTGTCAGTCTGCTGGTCTATCAAGTCAGTCCACAGGCCTGACTGATGCTTTGTGCACTGTTTCGCCTTTACAGTGATGTGGCTTTTCAGTAAAATTATAGGATGCGGTTTGGCTGAGCGGTCCTTGTAAAGATTGTCTGTGATTAATCCTGGCACTGTACAGATTTGTGGGCAGAAATCTTGTTATGATAATGATTGTTAGGATAGAGTTGTGGCTACTAGTGGCTTTACAGTGGTGTTTGGAATGTGCAAATTTCTGTTTTATAAACAAATGTCAAAGAGATTGACTTAGAGATAGACAATATGCTTATTTTTGTGAGAATCAATCATTGCTTGTTGATGTGTTTTTTATTGCCCATCCCAGAGGTCAGTGTGCAAACAGTGTTTTGGAGTGCCATGAGGCCTTTTCCTTGGATGCGCTGGCGATTGAGCCGGAGTTTCTGCATGCTGAGCTCTGTTCTTTTTCTGTTCAGACACCCTCATGGAGTTATCGTTGCTCATTTCTGTAGATTCTGATCTTCTCACTGTTATAGCTCTGGAAAACGCATCACTTCCTGAGCATCAGATAATTATTTAAAGGCCTGCTTACACTGGGAGTTTAAAATAACACATGTAAAAGAACTAGGACTGCTGTGACTCAACTTTTTATATTAGGAGCCAAAATGGGGATTAGTATGTAAAACCGTGCAAATGAATCATCAATCCCTTAGAACACACACTCAGTGGTCAGTTTATTAGGTTAACCCAGCAAAATCTAGTGAACAAAGAGGTTAAACTAAATATTAAACTAAATAACTGCAGCCTCTAAAATGACAATCAAGTCATATCAGAACAGTTTCAACACCAACTGAAAATTACATCCTTCGTGGAGTTAGGGGGGTTTATTGCGGTTGATGTCATAGGCATTACTTTTACCTAATTAATTTTAATTAACTGGCTACTTAACGTAGATTTGTTATTTCTCCAGTGTTTACAACCATTGCTCCAAGGACTCACATGCAACAAAGCTGATATTGAGCTGCATAAGATCTTTTTCTAAGTCTGTGTAGTATTTTCTCCCACTGGTGTGGATCACCTGTTCTTAGATTTGTTCTCATGCAGGATGGCGTGTAGGGCACGGCCAGTGACAAGGTGCTACCACCAGGTGGTGACATGCACAAGTGTAAAAGTTTTAATTATGTTAATCAAGGAGGACAGCATGGAAAAGGATGGGATGTGACGGTTAGTAGGAGGTTGTGGGACGTGATTAGGAATGACCACAGGCATTCAATACATCATCCTCTGTTAGATTTCAGTGAGTGTGTCCTTTTGTGTGTGTGTGTATGTGTAAGGGGGAGAGAAAAAGAGAGAGAGAGGTGTGTGTGCGAAGTCACATAATCCCACGAGGGTTTCTTCTCTGTTCAGTGCCCTCGCTTTAAGACTTGTGGTAAAGTGGTTGGCCTTTGGGAGTCGGCCTGGCACTGGGATGGGGTGGGTGGAGTAAATCGATGGGGGTGGGGATGAGAGGGTTGTTTGCTGCCAACTATTTGTTTGTATTCATGACTGAGGTTAGCACTACTCCATTTGAAGAGCTCTGGTATCATGAGGACGCCTGCTTCCCACAACATGTGCGCTTTTCGCTAGAAGGCAGAGCTAGTCATTTACTGACTTTGTAACCACTTACTATGTACAACTAAACAAATCCACAAGGAGGTTTATTTGGACGTCTCGGTTCTGAGCTGTTTCTCATTTGTCGTACTAATAATTTTTTAAAAATGTTATTACTCTTTTGGAGCTGAAGTAAGATATTTTTGTGCCCGGAATAAGTGGAGTCTTGCAACTCAATGTCTCTAGAGCCACATGAGTCACTCTGCTTTGTATTCAACTTTGTGAGGTTATTGTGTGACCAGGCTGACCATGAGAAAACAGCGAGGAACAAAGATACCTAGTTGAGAGCGGCTAAAAATCAGCTGGGACAAATTGATTTTATCCTCATGAAAGTTCTCATGTCTGCTGGTACTGGTAATCCTGCTACGAAAACACTGACATTTCTGTGCTCCGACAGTAATTTAATAGTTTTTCTTCTTCCCTTGGTCCGCACCTGCTTTAAGAGGAGCTTTCTCCTTAGACATTGTTATTTTTCATTTACTTGTGCCCTCAGGTTTTTCAATCATACATCCACTACTAAGCAAACAAATAAGTTCCGGGCCTATGCCGCAGACACAAATATAGACATGAGTTATGAGATTGAGAGAGCCCGGGAAAGGCTTTGGACCTTAATACTCAACATCTGCACTAGACAACCAGAGCATCCCTCTACAAAGTCCCACTGCCTGCTGTCGCACACTTGTGTCTGTTGTCTCATGTTGAAAAAGAGAGAGAGAAGGGGGGGGGGGGGGGCACAGACAGGGATAAAATGATCATTATTAACTGTTTAAGTGCTGAGTGTTATGATTTATGGGGCCAAAGTGGGGCCAGTTGAAGTGTCAAATCGGATTTCCAGAGGCATCTGTCTTGCGGTTATGGCAGCTTGTTGTACCATAGGTGCAGCTGTTTGCATCACCCTCCTGACATCCCGTTTCCCTCTCCAAC
>JBBPCS010000375.1:6244829-6254999 GCA_037974645.1 Hollardia meadi
TGTGTGTGTGTGTGTGTGTGTGTGTGTGTGTGTGTGTGTGTGTGTGTGTGTGTGTGTGTGTGTGTGTGTGAGAGACAGAACATCCAGTCAGTGCCTTAATGACCAACTGCCAGTCTCTCCAGTGCTTTATGATGGCTGTTTTGTTTGGTTGATTGTGTTGTTGTGTGCATGCATATGGGCAGTCAAGGCCTAGTTAAGAGATCTCTGATGATGTTAGTCATCTCCATTCTGACTCATGTCACTTCTGGCCATCCTGATTGAATTACTCCTGACTTGAGGCTGGGAAACACTTGGCCTCACATCAGTGGGCCTTGAAACCTTCATACAGAAACACAGTTGTATGTGCTCAGCCAACATGCAGTAAAAAAAAAAAGAATAGAGGAGTAAAACAAAAAAAGACAGAACAGCCTAGAATTTGGTAAACAGATTTGTATTGCTTGAAAACAGACTCGAGCTGAAAGACATCTTGCCTTCTGTTAACGGCTTTGTTCTTACGGTCCCCTGGCGATATTAGGCTGTTAACATTGCTCTCTTGGCCTTTTTTTCCGCTTCTTTGTGTTTCCGCAGTGACCCAAAACAAGACAAATGCAGAGGAGACTAATGATACATCAGCTGTAGGAGATATGTGAAAAGATGTTCCATCACTCACAAATTTCCCTTGTTTTCTCTTGTCTTTTGTTCTTCCTTGTAGCCTTTTTCCCCATATTCCTAAACACTTTCTCCCTTTCTCTCTTCTACTGTTTACTCTCCCTCTCCATCTGTTACTCATGTTGGAATATCCTTCTTTTAGTCATTTGTCCTTTTTTTCCATCTGTAACTCACACTCAT
The DNA here is from genome assembly GCA_037974645.1 of Hollardia meadi. Lineage (NCBI taxonomy): Eukaryota > Metazoa > Chordata > Actinopteri > Tetraodontiformes > Triacanthodidae > Hollardia > Hollardia meadi. The sequence continues at coordinate 6,245,658 of JBBPCS010000375.1, forward strand.
TCATTTCCAGTATGTTTTTCTCTCTGTCATACAGGGTATTTGGATGACTTTATTAATAATAGCTCACGGTGTGCGATAACCCTGTCAATAACATCGTTAGGAGAAAATTGAATTTGAGAAATTGAGTTAGGAAAGTTGGAACGGGGGACGCCTACACGAGTGTAGGGGATATCGGCTTACCATTCACAAATATTTCCTCATACAGCGAGGTTATCCCTTCATTTACTTACATCTCTCCCTTTCCTATTTTTATATTACGTATTTGGTCATATTCTTTTCTTTCCTATCAGATATTCATGCTGGGGTGATAAAAAATGATGATAAAAACTAAACTAAAAATCTTGTTTAGCTATGTGGAGTTTGTGCCTATAAATAATATTTATTTTCTCACGGGTCATTTGCAAAACATAAATTCTTTTTAGAAATTATTCTTCCACCACCATGGTTACTTTTGTTTTTTGCATTTGAGTGCATGGATGAACCTGAAATCACTGAACAGGCCTTCTGAATGAGAGGCAAATCATCTTTAAGAATCTACCGAGCACTTCTGGATTAAATCACTGTATACTCACACCACACTTCTTTAATTGCAAAGTTCCCCAAAATCATAATGTACTTCTAATTTCATAAATAAATTAAATAATTATAAAATGAGAAAGGATTAAATTAATTAATGGAGTCGCCATTTTCCCAAAAGGATTGATTGCATAAGATTAGGACAACTGGTGGTCAACTTGAAGGGACAGTATGTAATTTAAATTCTTGATTGATGAAGTGCTTACACTTTTACTGGTTGGATCTCCCGCACACATACATTTGAACTTATTTTTCCAAAATGGATACATCGCCATTTGGAATACAATTCCTCTATTACTCCAGCAATAACGTGTGGCAGTAAATCTCTCTGGCATTATTCTTATTGTCACCATTTGAGCTTTGCCAAAGAGCTAGAGCGCCATATATCACTAGAGATAGAGTTGTGGCTGCCAACAGTTATTCCCAAAGAGAGTATTCTTAATCTAATTGGATTTCAACATGTCATTGATGGCATGGATCCCACTATAAACTGATTATTTTTCCAGGGCATTCAGTAGATCCAATCTGCTTATAGTATTTAGTTTGACAGTGACATTAGGTCACTACTCTATTAGCTAAAATGCACACTAATATCTTCCCTCACATTTAGCCACTTACTGCTGCTCTTCTCTTTCAGTGAATGGTGCCTACTGCTCAGAGAAGGATGTAGACGCAGAGCTAGGTGACGCTGAGGACGCCCTGATGCGGTGTGAGCAAACCATGCCACTGCTGGTAGGGGGCCATTTAGGGGGGCTTTATAGCCAGAGTCTCCACTGCGACAGACCTACACCCGATCTCCATCTGCAGGATGGCCCTCCTCAAGACACCAGGTAAACTGTCACCATCACTGTTGTAAAATGGTTTAGTTCCTGTTCTAGCTTGGAATGTTTCCTGTTGTACTGTTACTATTTGCAGGTACAATGTGTTTTTCATTATCTTTGCTATTGTGAATCAGATGCACCCATATGTAGCTGGGAAGCTTTTCCCAGTCTCATAAAACAGGCTGAAGGGGTCCAAAGTGCAACATTTATTTTACACTAATGTGATTCTTCTGTTGTACAACCTTTGACTACTGTTGGTCAAGTCAAAAAGAATTCTCAAGTTCTCTGTTGTGGCGTTTGTCCTCCTTCTCCCCCCTCCTCCGTTCTTCCCCCTCTATCCTCAGTCATCCAACCAAAAGTGTTTCTTTACAGACATTCACCCCTGTCATATTGTCTCTCAATATTTTCACTACAGCCAAACAGGAAATGGCGCTTCTGAATAGAAAGAGAAAGGAGGGGGGTGAGTCTTTATTAACAACGATGACAACGTCTGCCAGTGGCTCTCTCCAATCCTAGCTAGCGTTAGCTCTGTTTTTCCCCCAGCATGCTCAGGGGAAGAGACAAAGACGATTCCTTCATGAGACAGCCCGGAGAAAAGAGGGCTCTTCTCACATCACTCAGGGGCTTTGGACAAAATCCATAATGAGCCAACTGACAGGAATGATTATGTAGGAGATCACAGCAACGCATGGAGAAATCTGACCTGGGTTCCCCATTCAGCAGGGCAAAGATTCCCACCATAATACACAGTATTGTAATCGGTGACCCTTCATAGGCTGCAATTATGCCACCAAAACAGGTGACTCCCTATTTATCCCCAATGTTGGGTTGGGTTTAACCCCTTTGTGTCATCAAAGCCTGTCAGATGGACACACTAGCCGTGGCCTCTCGGTCTCAGTATAGCCCCCTTCACCCCCAATTCTTAGTCATAAATGCCCATTCATATCCTCTCACTACCAGAAGATCCTGTTTCATTAAACACTTTGGATCACCAGCAGTGGATACTACCAGGCGTCCGTTTATGTCACTGAATTCTTAACATGGCCTACACTATGTTAATGTTCCATCAGTGAATGAGAGACTTAGTTGAAATATTTTAGGTCAGTGGGACTCATGGATGACATGATTTTTATGTAAACTGAGAGAATGGTTGGAGAAGGGGGGTTAAGCAGGAGGCTCTGACAGTGCTGCTGGTGGGAAGGATCAACCAGCCAGTGTCTGTCAACAGCCTGTGAGCTAATAGTGCTCATATTCCTCTCTGTGTCTTTTTCTCCTTACAGATCCTCCTCCGCCTTCCAAAGGACCCTGCCGGGGGCCTCACCTGCCCTCAGCTGTGGCATTACCAATGGGGCTCACTCCTCTCTCCCTTACTCAATCAAACAGGAGAACTCAATGGGCTACAAGATCCCCAACACTGGGCGCAGGGTCCCTAGCACGTCTCAGGATGGGTTTCAGAACTGTAGGGTAGGCCAAGTATTAGGGGTGACAAGGGACGAGATAGTTGGAGCGCCGCATGTTAGCGGCAACAGTAGTGGCGTATGCGCAGCGAGCGGTGTGGGTAGTACTGTGTCAGGGGATGCAGTGCAACCGTTTAATAATGAAGACGACTCCTCCCTGCTGGCTTTGTCCCCGACTGGCTCCCGTCATTCAGCGCGGCTGCTCAGTGCTACCAGTCTGAAGAGACGCTGCTTGTCCCTGGCCTCACAACCCACCGCCGCTGCTGGCAACGCTGCTGCCACAGGTTCCCCCTCAGCTACAGCCCCTGCGTCCGAGGAGATCAATATCACCGCCATCATCTGCTCCTCCTCCCAGATGTCGATGGTTGCCTGCGTCAACGGGTTCCGGACTAACCTTTCGCCCAGCCACGCCAGCAGCACCTGCTTCTCCTCCTCTTCCTCCTCCTCTTCTACATCCCCACCTAACTCCTGCTCACGGGACGCGCCCCAGAGGCCCCCACCTCACGGTAGCCCCCAGCAGGTTATGCTACAGGAGAGCTGTCAGCTATCCTCACCTGCCACCTGCCTGCTGTCCATTTCCTCCTCCTCATCCTCCTCTTCAGTGTCATCAGTGGAGCCGGAGCAGGGGCAGAACCAGGGGCTGTGTGACGAGCAGGGCCGCATGCTGCAGGGACGTGGAGCTGGGGGAACAGCTGGGGGAGGTGTGGGAGGAGGAGGAGGAGGCTCGGATGGGTTGGGGCTACTCAGCTTGATGTCTGGGATGCTGCATCCGGGGCCTGAAGCTGGGACTCTCCTGGACGGGAGCCAAAGACAAGGGGCTGCCCTCAAGCAGGAGCCCCTGGATGATTTTTCTCCCAGCGAAGATGAACTCTTTCAGCACCACTATCATCATCACCACCATCACTTGAGCGGTTGTAGCGGGCGTCTTCGTCACCCTCACCTACCCCCCTCTCGCCCTGCTATGCCTCCACCCTACCACCTGCACCAGTATGTGGGGCCCAGCCCTGGGGGCCTGCTGCACCACCAGAGCCAGCAAACAGCACCATCCTCTTCCATGGGAGTCAAACTGACCTCTGGAAGCCCTCCTGGGTCGCAAACAGTCCCAGAGCGGGAAGAAGTCGGAGGAGGAGCGCTGGCTGATAAGCAGATGTGTCGCTGGATTGACTGCAGTGCTGCGTATGAGCAGCAGGAGGAGCTTGTGAGGCACATTGAGAAGGTCCACATCGACCAGCGCAAAGGTGAGGACTTCACCTGTTTCTGGGCTGGCTGCATTCGCCGCTATAAGCCCTTCAACGCCCGCTACAAGCTGCTCATTCACATGAGAGTCCACTCCGGAGAGAAACCTAACAAGTGTATGGTGAGTCATCATAATCCTGTAAGATTATCCACCCAACACTGGCCAAACCCCCACAAAACAGACACCACTGGTCAGTTATATACACAACACATACATCCAATATTGTTTGTTATTTGCCTCTTTTTATTTACTATTACTATTATTATTATTTGACTATTTGACTATTTTTGTATTAGCAGTAACAATTTTTGCTTCTATTTAGAAGTATTCGTTGTATTTATTCACTTAATATGAGTCTAGCCTGTCTCATAATTGCAACTAACAAATTGCACAACTCGTTAAAATATTTTTTTAGGTTTTTTTTATTTTTTATTAAACAGAAGCACATATTTCTAAAAGTAAAACAGTCCCTCAAGATTATTTTTAACTATACACGTCCATTTTGTCCAAAAACAAGACTGGACTTGAATGCTGATTACTTTTCAAGATAAACCTTTATTTTGGTTGTGAAATAGTTAAGATTGTAAGTTCTGCCTTTTTAGTGGAACATATAAAAAAAATATATATATTTTTTTTCCACTGAAGATGTGAGCTGCTGTAAGAGTGGCACTACTTGTCAGTATAAATAGATTTGCGGTTCTGTTCTTTACAGGTAAGGCTCCAATTGCACAAGTCAACACACTAATCAATGTCAAGCTGTCAGTCCCCGGCGTCCCCCTAGCAAATGGAAAAAGCCCTCCAACCTTAAGAATGATTTAGTCAAAATACACAATTAGTCCACAATTTGTGTAGGGCGAAGCCATGTTTATTTTCATGAGCACTCTGTTTTTTGAGAAAGGATTCAGATCATGAAAAGCCAACACATATGGTTAACATAACCAAACAATGCCTACACTTGATCCTTTTAAATGGGAGCTTTAAATGTTTAGCTGTCCCACAAGTATTAAGTGCATTGGCTTCATATCCTAACCAAACATGAGGAGAAATGTAGTAGTCTGGAGAAGGCAGCCACAGAGGGATAGGGATCGGTAACATTTTTTGCTCAATTCACGGCTTCATTCAAAGCTCCTATGTCAGAAGTGGTCCTCTTCGTGTTCAGGAAGCCATCCAGATTGTAATTATTGAAAAACTGAGTCTGCAATATTGCTACAGCACCTGTTTTATCTCAAAGTATCAAAAGTCTTGTTTATTTTTCTAAATAACAGTGGCTTGTAAAATAAGCTGAGGTGAGGGTCTGTTAATAGAAGGTTTTATTTTATGGTAGTTGTCTGTGGAAACTGCATAAGTAATTCATGTTGATTCCATTGATTCTGATTAGTGCACATCTGAGCTAAATGCAGTTTGAAGCCAAAAAGTCCAAAAAGAAACTGAACTGTTGCTGCTGGGTATTAGTGTTTCTGCTTCCTTGGCTCAGCGCGAACAAAAAAATTTGGAAGTAATTTGCTGCTTTGTACATTTTCCAGCTTTTAATTCTCCAGAAGTGTTTTATATTAAAGGCTTTTATTCGTCTGTTTTTCTTGGGGTTGTTGCTGTTTTGGAGTATTGTGCGGGTGTATCTTTGGTCGAACAAGGGCTGAAGTCACACTTGGGTGACACACAGCAAATAGACACTGAGTGAATGTGAGTGTGTTCATATGGTACAAAGGTGTATGCATGAATGTGTCACTGTGAAGGTGTGTGTGTGTGTTTATGTGTGTTATTGGAGATGTTTACCATATGTGAGCACTGGAACAATTCAGCTCAGTGTGGACTCGCCACTGGACTCTGTCTGCGGACATGAGAGGCACACACACACACACACACACACACACGCACACACACATTCACAGCCATGCAGTAATATAAAATGGGTTTATTGTTTCCACTGACTCTCACAATAGGAAGTATTGATTCCGTGTACAGTATGTTGGGTTGTAACACTCCTGCTTTTCTGGCGTACCATAAACAGAACTGCGAAACATTTTCAAGCCTAAATCAACACATCTAATCAGCAGGGACTGAATGTATGTTGATGTGGGACTTCAGCAGATAAACTTGGAGGGCCAGAGAAAATAAACTTGCTCTGTGTATGTATTTGTAACCGTGTTTGCATATAGTCTATACAGATTTAATTACTATGTACATGTAGGACACCTAGCATCTGCATTTAAAAGAAAAATGCATGCTCGTGTATTTTAGTTGGGTCCATCCCAAATCCTTATTTCATTTTATTTTATTTTATTTTTTTTTAAATCAGAGCTTATGTGGTTTTTGGCCACCAGCTCTGATTCCTTCTGTGCTCATGCAATAGACAAAGGCATTCAAGAATTTGAGCAATTCGTTGAGAGGAAACAGATGAGACATTCTATTTTACAACCAAATGCTCTAGAAAAAACAGAGCTAATCCCTTTATTATCTTTCCAGCAGCAGATTCCAGCGGGCACTCATGAAACAGGGTTTTCCTCACATCCACACATACATTTCTCTCTCTCTTTCTCTTTCTCCACACACACAACAACATATATTTGTTTCATGCTGCTTCTTGGCAGGAAAAAGCCATTATCACAACACACAAGTAGGTAAGTAAGTAAGTAAATAAAGTTTATTTAGTATAGCACCTTTCACAGAGCCAAGTCACAAAGTGCTTCACAATTAGCAAAAAGAGACAATAAACATCAAACATCTCATCATGAAATTACAAATACTTAGGCAGCATCAAGAGAACCAAAGTCCAGTTTAAATAAATAGGTCTTTAGCTGCTTTTTAAAGGCATCAACAGAGACCACAGAACATAAATCTAAGGGAAGAGCATTCCACAGTCTTGGAGTGACCACCTCAAATGCTCCATCACCTTCAGTTTTTAGTCGAGTCCAAGGAATAACTAGCGGGCCCTGGTCAGAAGATCTAATAGTCTTGTGGTAGTATAAGGATGGAGCAGGTCAGAACTCAGGTGCCTGACTGTGCAGGGCTCTATAGGTGAGAACAAGAACCTTAAAATCAATCCTTAATTTAATAGGAAGCCAATGTAAAGAAGACAGGATCGGAGTTATGTGACCCATTCTGCTCAACAGCCTCGCAGCAGCATTCTGGACCATTTGTAGATGGTCCAAGTTGTACCCCCAACCCCTGTCGCAGTCTGTACCTGGCAAATATTTTGAGGAATTCTGCATTTTTAAAAAAGTCAGTTCCTTCCACATGTAGATGATGGCTGACTATTGCTATTAAAAAGTTCTGCTACCCTTTAGAAAATATGTTTGGTTCCTTCTCCCTACCAATTAAAGCTGGCCCTGGGCTGTTTTGTAGGGCAGGCAAGCGCTGAGGGACACACCGGCAGAAAGGAAACAACATAATCTCTCTGCAATATCCTGTTGTGTTTCATGCCTAATTCACTTGTTGTTTTAGTTTATTGCATTTTTTCTTGTGTGTCTGCATAAATATTAAAAATATATCCAGCAAGAGCAGCCCTGACATGGTCCCAGACTTTGATATTGTTCTGCTTTGTCAGAGGCTGAGCCAGCAGATTTGAAGTGTCTGAAGACTGGACTGTGAGCTGTGAAGGTCAGAAAATATCCTCCCTAAACCATGGAAGCTCTCTGAATGGAAAGGACAGAGAGCGTTTATATGGCAGAGTGACTTCAGGCAGGAGTACAGGCCTCTGTACTTTATTTGGGATCATTGGCATAGCTTTTGTATTCATATTTGTTTTGGTACTATTGAAAACAATAGTATGCTTTAAATGTTATTAGAGGGGGTTGTGTTGTTTCAAGGCCTGTAACCTGATTCAGTGGTTTTGTTATGCTACTATCTTTACATTTTCAAAAGTAATAATCTTTTGGAAAGATTCCATATTTTTAGAAAATCTAACAAAAGTACAGATTATGTTATTATGACATTTTTGGCTTGTCTATAATATTAAGGCTTATTCATTGAGGCATGCTTATTAAGTTTTATATAGAAAAGTAAGGTGATCGTGATGGTGATTAACTGTGTATTATGTGAGGAGATGAAAATGTTTCCATTATGCAGCATTCCTTTGGTAATTTTACAATAATATCTTTTTGTTATATGATTAAAGTTCTTATTTTTGATGTGTGATATAATTGACAAATTATTATTATTATTTTTTAAAAAGACAGAAGTTCTCTATAAAAGGGCAGATTCACAGACTGTACTTTAGTGTCACTCATATGTTGGAGCCAGAGGCGAGACAGAGAGTCACTCACCCATTTCACAATGATAAAACACAGCCAGCATTAGCTACTTAATGGGACCCAGCCCAAATGCATACACATGTGCGCACACGCAGACAGACACCGACACGCACACACTCACAGACTCCAGTCAGTCAAACCTCTCGTTGAAGGAAAGTTGGATGTTGAGGCCCTCTGGAAAAAAGTGTAGATCATGGAATTTCCTCTTTTTTCACTGGTGTGAAACCAGCAAACATATATATTTAGATTTACTAGACTGATTTTTGGAAGAGAGTGGCGAAATCACTCAGCAGCAGATGTTTGAGACATAGAGTGCGGGGCCAATGCCAAGATGGCATTTGTTTTCAGGGGTAAATGGAGTCTTTTGTGAGCAATCAGCTCAGACGCAGGAGATGAAACAGGGAGTGCCATTAGCTAATTAAAACTGAAGTTAAGCACATGACCCGACTTTTCCTCTGAATGCTGCCTGAAACTGGAGCTGTCTGGGCACTGGGTGCGGGCGGCGAGTGACGTTGATATTAATGTGTTTGTACCTGTATGAGCCTCTGACACCCTGGCTTGTCTGGACAGTTCAGACGCCGCAATCTCTGAGTCCAGTTCCCGAAGCACCGGGGACCAAAACTATCTGTGGATAAGACGTAGGGAGCTTGGTGTGTTTTTCAGGATCCTAAAGAGAGGCTCAGACATACACACATATACCTGTTATTTCTGCAAAAATGTTGGCTTTTCAGGAGCTAAGAAAAGTTTTCTCATTCTGTAAAGTAGCATGTAATTCTTCAGTTGATTAAAACATAAAAAAAATCACCAGAATTGCAGTCACAATGTTGCACTCAACAGCAACAACCTGCATACGTTCAAACTGACCCGAGGAACTCAGGCATGCGTGGAAACTGAATTACCATCACAAAGAATTGCAAGGCCAACTGGTTCACACACACACACACACACACACACACACACACACACACACACACACACACACACACACACACACACACACA